>SEYY01020491.1:17500-61055 GCA_009176605.1 Armadillidium nasatum | reverse complement strand
GATGGTGATGCTCATCTTTATCGATTATTATTTTCTCATGACATCAATCTGTTAAAAAATATTAGCATTAGACAGATGCTCACATATATATATATATATATATATATATATATATATATATATATATATATATATATATATATATATATATATATATATATATATATATATATATATATATATATAGTGATGGCATCCGCATCCGCATTAAAATTAACATTCAATTCACATCCGCATCCGCACTTTCAAAATTAAAATCCGCATCCGCTTCGCATTTGCATCCGCACTTTCAAAAATTCAACATCCGCATCCGCACTTCTCCAAAATTCGACATCCGCATCCGCAAATTAGAAAATATGACATCCGATCCATCACTAATAATATATATATATATATATATATATATATATATATATATATATATATATATATATATATATATATATATATATATATAGATATATATATATATATATATATATATATATATGCGAATGTGTAGATCAAGAGTGAGGGTGAAGAGAGAACTATTGGATTGGTTTAGCATAGGAGTGGATTGAGACAAGGGTTTGTAATATCTCCATGTTATTTAATCTATTGATGAATGGTTTACTTAGAAAAATGGAGAGAGAAGGGAAGAGTATTACGTTGAGAAATATGGAGGGTGAATGTGAATGTGAATGTTTTACTTTTTGCAGATGATGCGGCATGTGTTGGTGGCAGAATCTGGAGAAAAGATGAGAATACTTGTGAGAGAGTTTGAAGGGAAATGTGCAAACACGAGATTGAAATTCAATCCAGCGAAGAATAAAGTTATGAGGATTGGAGGTGGGGATGAGGAAATGTGGAGGGAGGAATTGGTTTGTAGAAGTGTGAGAATGGAAACTTGAGGAGGTGAATGAATTCAAATATCTAGTAATGTTGGGTGGAAGGTAAGGGTGGGACGGAAAAAGAAAAAAACAGAGTGGTAGAAGGAATGAAAGTATTGGGGGGCCTAAGAAAAGTATGGAAGAAAGGAAAAATTTCGAAAGAAATAAAGATAAGAATGTTTGAATGTATGTGTTCACCTTCTGTATTGTATGGGTGTGAAACATAGACGATAAGTGCTCGGTCGAGAAAAAGTTTCAATGTTTTTGAGATGAAAGATTTGAGAGCGATATATAAATTGAGAAGGATTGATAGGATTAGAAATGAAAGAATAAGGGAGATGTGTAAATGGAAGAAGGGTGTAATTGATAGAGAGGAGGAGGATGTGCTAAAATGGTTTGGACATATGTGAAGAATGAAAGAGAACAGAATGGTTGGCAAGGTACGTAGATCCGATGTAGATAGGGGAAGGGTAGGGGGAGGGGAAGGCCGAAGTGGAGATGGATGGATGGAGTGAGAGTGATTTTGATGGAAGGAATTTGAGTTTAGACGAGGGTAGAAGATTTGTAGAGACAGAGATGGTGAAAGCGTTGAAAGGTAAGAATAGTTATGTTTGTAAGGGAATTGTGGCGGGCACCACCTCACGAAAGTGGGAAAGGTGATATATATATATATATATATATATATATATATATATATATATATATATATATATATATATATATATATATATATATATATATATATATATATATATATAATATATAAATATCCGCATCCTCATCAAAATTCGCATCCGCATCCGCATCAAAATTAACATCCGCATCCGCATCCGAACTTTTCGAAAATTCAAAATCCGCATCCGCACTTTCGAAAATTCAACATCCGCATCCGCATTTTCGAAAATTCAACATCCGCATCCGCACTTCTCCAAAATTCAACATCCGCATCCGCAAATTGAAAATATGACATCCGATCCATCACTATATATATATATAATATATATATATATATATATATATATATATATATATATATATATATATATATATATATATATATATATATATATATATATATATATATATATATATATATATATATATATATATGAACTGACCGGGGCCCCAGCCTTGGCAAATCCTGGCTATTTTACTGACCCCCCAGCCCCAGCTAAAAATCAGGGAAACCGGGGTTTGCCTGCTGGGGTTAAAATGACAAATTATACTTAAGGGGACAATCCAGTTTCAAAATATTTTTTAATTTTCAGCCAATTCTCCTGAAATTTTCTGTGTAAATTGTTTTTTTTCCCAGTGAAAAAAGTTAATTTCTGGCATTTTTCTGAGTCTATAATTTAAATTTTTTTTTGTTAAAAAATGACCCTTTTTCAAATGAAAGGCAGGGCCAAACCACTTTTTTTTGAATAACCTGAAATTTGGAATATATATTGAGAATTCTATGAGCTACAAAAACTTCTAACAGACTTTTGTTCCCAGAGTTATGAAAAAAATGTTACAAGCCCAAAACTGGCAAACTCGAAAAAAATTTTTTTGAAAAAAAAAATACAACTATAACATTCTTATTTTTGTTAGGTGTATAGAGAAGGGATGGGGCTACAAATTCCTCTCTATACTTTATTCGATGTGATTCGTTGGTTTTGAGATATAGCCTTGAAAAAGGTACATTTTTGACCAAATTTCAAAAATTACCTAAGTTTGAGAGGCAATATCTCACTTCAAATAAATAGCATTTAATAGTGCACTAAATAAAAGTTGTTGCCCTGTCCCTCCTCTAAACCATATCCACAAATTAAAAAATTAGGTGGCATTTTTAAAAAAAATTTTCTCCAGATGGGTACGATTTTTGTAAAAAAAAAAAATTTCAAGTGCTTAAAACTTTTTTTCTAGATATGATATCAAAAATCTGTTCCCACCAATGCAAGAAATTGGGGCTAAGATTATTCAGTTAATTTTCAGCTCATGTGGACCAGTGGTTTGACCCAGCTATTCATTTTTTTCAACTTTGCGTCCAAATAACTTTCAAACCATTATAGACTCAGTAAAATGCTTGAAATGAACTCTGAATTTTGGGAAAAATGCATATACCCTGAAAATTTCACTCAGTCATATAATAAAAAAAAATTTCATACAAAATATAAGAAAATTAAGATTTTTTTCTTGTTTTTTTCAATATTTTTTTCTTTTCTTTTTCTTTTGACCACTCTTTTTCTGCTTTGTGTTTTGATTTTTGATGCCCCCATAAAGATTAAGTTGGAAAATTTTTTACTTGTGGCACCCAGAGGTCTTCTTCTAATTTTCTGATTGCAGATACTTCATTTAGTTATTTTGAGCCCTTCCTGAAACATTGTAAAGTACTCCAATACTGCATAAGCTGGTCTTTTAACCATATTGACTGAAAGTATAAACAAAATAATAATTTTGAAATAAAGTAGCTAAATGATACAAGCTTGATACACAGGAATAAAATAACAATAATATGTATAAATAATGATGGATGCATAAAATTTCAAGGTGATCTAGATAGACTTCTTGGTTGGGAAGAGAGGTGGCAAATGAACTTTAATAGTAAAAAATGTAAAGTTCTTCATGTAGGTTACTCAAATGAAGGATTTAATTATGAAATGAATGGGGAGTGGCTTGAGACTGTGGACCAAGAAAAGGATTTAGGTGTGATTATTAGCAGTAATCTGAAGGTGGGATGATCAATGTTTGGAAGCAAGGAATAGAGCTAATAAGATGTTAGGTATAATTAATCGCAATGTAGTTTACAAGAGCAAAGAGGTTATAAGCAAGCTATATAATAGCTATGTTAGGCCAGCATTAGAGTATTGTGCACAGGTTTGGGCTCCTCATTTAAAAAAGAAAAGACATAGATATGCTGGAGAGAGTACAACGTCGAGCAACAAGGATGATTTCTGGCTTTGAAAATAAGAGCTATGAAGAGAGGTTGAAGGAGTTAGGAATGTTCTCGGTTGAAAGGAGATTTCTCAGAGGGGATATGATACAAGTTTACAAAATATTTGCATCTGACAGTAATACAGAGATTGAAAAATACTTTATAGTGGACCGTGGAAGAGTAACTAGAGGACATGATAAGAAAATTAAAAAGAAGCCATGCCATCTCGATCTAAGAAAATACTCTTTCAGTAATAGAGTTGTTAATTTTTGGAATGACTTGCCACAAGAGATTGTTGACTGTGATTCTCTTGTCAAATTTAAAAGGGGGCTAGATAGATTTATGGATGGTTTAGGTATTATATAATATAACTTGACTAAGCCAAATTGGTGGGTATATATGAATTTTTAGATCAACAGATCAACCTATGACTAAGCCTAATGGCAGTTTTTTTTGTAGTGGGTGATGGTTCATTGAATATTGCATATATAATTGGGCTTAGGTTTGCTTTTATCTTTGCATGAATGAACTGATAACTAGGGAAGGGATAGACGAAGTCTTTTGTGCATGTATTAGTATTGTTATTGTAATTATTTGTTTGGGCTGGGACAGTCTCGATAGGCCCTTGTGGCTTCTAACTGTCTCTATTTTCCTATGTTTCTATGTTATATTTGAAATATTTTTATCTTACATTTTTTCAAACTTTACCTTAGGGTCTTGCCTGTTGAATCACTGTTAGGTATCAGAATTTTTTTTTGTTTTTTTTTAAATTTGTGTACTTTTTTAAACTTTTATTATACAAAATTGGTAATTTTCTTAAATTTTTTTGGAGAAAATGCATACAACCATTAATTCAAGTGAATGTTGGGTATTCTACTTCTTCCTTACAATTAAATAAACATCAATTAAATTTATATCTAATTTTCTTAACCTAAAATTTCAGTGCTTTTAGACCTCTTTACAAATTTTAGGCAACCCTGGCCTCGGCCCCAGCCCCAGCCAAATTTGGGTGACCCTTATATACCATATACTAAGCAGAAGAATGTGTAAAAAGAAGTAAATATTATAATGTTAATCAGATACTACTACTATCTGACGAGTTCTCTATATTTTTACTCTCTTTCTTTTGGCCGAGGTCCATCTTTTCACAAATCTTTTCTACTCTGATTTTATTCAAACTATATATTTCCTTAATGTCTTGGGTAATTTTATAAGGAAACTATGATGGTAGAAAACATATTTTCATATACTGTATATTAGGGATGGAGTGAAGTATCGGTATCGGTATAGGTATCGGCAAGTATAAATATATATATATATATATATATATATATATATATATATATATATATATATATATATATATATATATATATATATATATATATATATATATATATATATATATATATATATATATATATATATATATATATATATACCCTATTAATATTAATATTTTAGTTTCAGGTTTTAAAAATGCTAAAACATTGTTTGAGAATATTTAAGAAAAGATATTATTCATTTAAAAGTTATTGTACTTCAAAAAGATATTGCAGTTTTTATCCTCATCCTCAGATAGAAAATGAACATGCTCATAAAATTTTACTTAACCATCCTTCTTACTTTGATACAACCTGTGATTATCTAAAACTTAAAATGTATCAAGATGGGTGGTCATGTGACAATAATAGACCTCATCAAGATATTATATCAAAATTAATTGATACTGATATATCGCTCATCCCATCATTTTCCTACACGAAACGGCTCTCTCTTTTAAGTAATGTATCTGATGCTGATCTTATAACAATTTTCTTAAATCTTTTGATTATAAGCAAAGCTGATAATATAAAATCCTATAGTACTGTATACCATATACTAAGCAGAGAATGTGTAAAAAGAAGTAAATATTATAGTGTTAATCAGATACTTCTACTATCTGATATATGGTATAATATTAATACAATAGCACCTGTGTCTTATAACTATTGCCACTTCGCAGTTAATGTATTGTTTTCCAAGTTAAACATTTTAAATACTTCTCAATGTGTGCAATCATTTTTTTATTTAAATTTGTGCCGTAATTTTAAATTTGGAGCTAAACATTCAAAGATTGAAGAAAAAATTAGAATAATTATGAATGAAATAGATATTGAAGAATTGGGAATTATATCAATGGGATTGTTTAAGACAAGAAATTTTATATACGATAAAGAAACTTTACATCAGTTTACTCAAAAGCTTATTGATAATAAAAATATTGTCTCCTCAGTATCATTATGTTCATTATTGAAAGTACTTAGGAAAAGTTTCAATGTACTCCTTGAAGATCATGTAAGGTTGTGTTCAGAAGTGATGATTGAATTGCATCCTGAAGTTGAAAGAATGAGTAAATTTACATTAATGCAATTAAGCTCTCTTGGGAGTAATTTAAACTTATATAATACTGCATTATTGAATAGTATCTTTGATAAGTTTATGAATAACATTCATTATGCAAGAATAAAGGAGATAGAACGACATGCATTTTCATTAATGAATTCCAAATTGAGGAATCATACATTGATCAGCGTAATGCAGGATGAATTAAACAAGCCAAATCGTCAAGCAGAAATTGAACTATATAAAGATTCATTCCTTTCTTGTGTTTATTATTTAACCTCAGTGAATCAATATGACGAAAATTTAATATCAAAAGCATTGAAACTGAATTCATCTCCTGTAGGTAAGTAAAAATTTTATGTACAGTTTTATATGTATTTCTTAAATTTCACATAAATAATTGTTTAAAAAAAAAATAAAACAAATTTTTATCATGAATACAGAATTTTCAGAAGAGACCTTATAGGGATCGTCATCTCTATGAACTAGACCAGATGGTGGAAATACTATATAAGGAAAACTATGAAGGCTATAGACTATCAAAACAGCTTGCAAATTCTTTGGCAAAGGTAACTCATAAATTCTAGCATTATAAGAATTATATATATCAGTGGATATGCACAAACTTATGCACTCACACATAACACACATGTATATCATATATATATATATATATATATATATATATATATATATATATATATATATATATATATATATATATATATATATATATATATATATATATATATATATATATATATATATATATATATATATTCCAGTCACTTCCCCAAACCCTTTCGATTTCCTATAAAAAGCCACTAAAATCTTTTGAGAAAAAAATGGCGTTTATGCCTCAGCTCATACGGTTCAAAGAATGACCTTTGAAACTTTGGTCAAAAATTCAATTTTGAGAGTAGTCCGAGGTCAAAATAAAATATCTCGGCTTCTATGGCATTTAGCATCTTAAAGACCATTTAAAAGATCTTGAAAGCGGTACAACATTTATTTAGATGACTTTATCGGAGGTCAAATAAAAAATTTGACCTAATGTGACCTTGATTTGGAAAAAAACCTTTTCGATTTTTTCAAACTTTCTTTATTGTTATATATGTAATATTTTAATTTTTTTAATGAATTTTTGCTTTTGGCTTTTTAATAGCAAAAGTATATCTTTTTCCTTAGTTCCAATTTCCATTTTCTTTCTCTCTCTATAAATTATATATAGCTGGTATATTTTTCTCTGGAAATACTATATGTTAAGGAAAACTATGAATCGCCTTGGGATCACCTAACTATTTTCTTTTCCCAAAGAATATTTTCTTATCTTATTCCTAAACCAAATCTCTTGTCACACCTGTTGCGATTTGCAATAAAACTTCTGTGGATTTTTCTTTAAATGATCACACAAAGCCTACTCATATGTTTAATAAAACTGTTGGAAATTGCCCTGAATGTGCAGAGCTCATAACCGACTTTCTCTTAGCTGGAGGCTCACTCATATTTCATATAAAATAACACCTTGGTTATCAACTCTGCTTTCTCGTGCATGCATGCACAAATATCAGGATTATACAAACTCTCATGCACTTATTTATATGGAATCACAATATATGTAATATGCAAATTCTATATATATATATATATGCTATATATATATATATATATATATATATATATATATATATATATATATATATAATATATATATATATATATATATATATATATATATATATATATATGGGAGTTCTATGCTCCCACTTCTTCCCCCAACTCCCTTCTCATGTTCCTACAAATTTACAAGCGCTTACTCCTACATTACCTTTAAAATAGAAACAAAAATGGCGAAACATATAACATATGCTACGAGGGGCGGCATCCAAAGAATGCCCCTCATCCACCCTTCCCCATCACCAGTTTGGCCTCCGGTGATGGTTGGTGCCACCAAGACCTCTTCGCTGACTTGCCCTGATGCACGATCTTCCTTTTTCATTAACTTCTGCAACATTCGTGGTCTCTTTACTAATTTCCACTTTGTCGAACACCACCTCTCTTTCTAGACCTCATCTCTTATTCTTAACCGAAACTCATGAGTGCTCTGACAGCCAACTGCTCAGTTTTTAGGCTCGTATATCCGAGTCTTCTGCATATATGTTGCTCTGACTCTATTTTTTATTTCTATAAATATATATATTATTTTCAATGGAATCTAGGAGCTGGTGAATCCAATTTTCTATCCAGTGAGAAGTTGTGTACTCCCACTATATATATATATACCGCCTCTTATATAAACGCGAAAAGGAACGAACCAAAATATGAAACGGGATGGTCTATATATTATATTACATTCTATATATATATATATATATATATATATATATATATATATATATATATATATATATATATATATATATATATATATATATATATATATATATATATATATATATATTCATCATTCACGGGCAGAGCCCATTTCAAGGAGGGGGCATAATTAAAGGATTAAAAAAAAAACCACCCAATCCCAAACCTAACGTAGATCCCTCAGGTAGGCGCAGACAGCGAATGTAGAGAGTTTTTTTTTTTAAATACAGCAGGAAAAACAGAAGATAGGGAGTTCTACAGAACAGAGGTGGCTGGAAAGGAGGAGGAACCACAACATAAAAGCCTTGAGTTCGCAATGCTCACTCAAAGTTCTTGTGGTGCAAGCAAGGCACCCCTTGTGCAGCGACGCCGTCGCAATGGTGGTGGAATGTGAAAGGTCGACTCCCTCGAACACCTAGATACTACTTCGTTGTAGTACCTATAGAAAAGAGATAGTGCACCAACCTCACCTTGCAGAGAAAGAGGGTCAAGTGAGTTTCAAAGTAGGGAACAGCTTATTAGTCTTTTAGCCTTAGACTCAACTTTATCCAAAAGAAGGGTGGGACTGGAACCACCCTAAATATGAGAACAGTACTCCATGCAAGGACGGATAAGATCCTCATATAATTGGAGAATGTTTAGAAGAAAAAAATTCCCGCAATCTGAACAGAACTCACAGCATTTTAGAGGCCACCTTACAGCAGCCTTTGTGATATGATATTTCCAAGATAATTTATTGTTTATGTTCAGACCAAGAATATTTATGTTCACAGGTGAGATGGGAAAGCTGTCAAAAGAGATAGGAAAGTTGGGAGGTGTTTTTGAGAGAAAGATATGAAGAAGTAAGTTTTCAAAGAGTTGAATTTCCCAAGGTGCGGTAACCCACCAGGAAATCCCATCCATATCAGAGAGATTTGAATTGGAAAGTTGAAAATGAGAAGCAAAAGAGGGAGCAGATTTGAAATGCGTAGAAGAATGGAGAGTTGAGTCGTCAGCATAAGAATGAACAGAGAAGTATAGATGAGGAGGTCATTGATGAAAAGTGAGAATAAAGTATGAAATAGAACAGAACCCAAAATATTTTATGTCTCCTCTAGTGGGCAAATGCCGGATGCCTACCAACATCCACCAGAGTTGGGAAACAGTCGAAACTCTGTTCGCTAATGGCTGACGTGACCCGATACACAGCGTTTATAAGTGTGCAAATCAGAGGAAGTTGGGAAAACAGATAAAGGGAGTGTGTTCCAGACTATACATGTAAGATTGAGCATAGCGGTTAAGTCAGAGGTCGGAAAGTTGCTCAGTAAAAGGATTAGACTATGTAGAAATTCGTGTCGTACGAGCTCTTCTCAATGGAGGAGGTATGCTACGTGAGGGTTCAAAAGAGCAGTGTCCGTTGTAATAGCGATAGTGTTGAGAGAGTGACGCAACAATTCGACGGGAAGAAAGAGATCGAAGAAAGTTTGTAAGAGCAGGAGAGTTGATGAGACGAAAAGCCCTAGACTCCACCTTTTCGAGAAGAGTTGTATGTGTGGAACCACCTTAGACGTGTGAGTCATACTCCATACAGGGTCGAACAACACCCCTATAAAGAGCAAGCATGAGCAAAACATGAAGGCGCCTCAGAACACCCAACCTCTTAGAAGCTTGTTTAGAAAGAGAGGTAATGTAATCTTTCCAAGAAAAATCACGAGAAAAAGAAACACCAAGAATATTTGAGGACAGATGAAGGTTTGAGTTGAGTGTTTTAGAAGAGGATACCATAGTTGTGTGGAAGATTGTGTCGAGTAGAAAGATTGAGTTTTTGAGGCATTGAAAACAACCATGTTTTCTCTTCCCCAATTTGAAATACGAAAAAGATCATATGTCAGTTACTCCAATCCATCCTTCTTGGATCTATTAACTGCTGTTTGGGGGGGCGTCTTTCAAATTGAAAGGAGCAATGAAGGGTGGAGTCATCAGCATAGGAGTGTATAAGAAACGAAGTAATAGAGAGAAGGTCATTGAGGAAAATTAGAAAAGAGTTGGAGATAGGACAGATCCTTAAGGAGCTCCACTATTTATTAGTTTATAGGAAGAACTGTGGCATTGTACAACAGCTGCTATAGAACAACCGGAAAGAAAATTAGAGAGAAGGATAGATTCCGAAAGAGGGAAGTTAAGGAATCAAAGCTTTGTGCCAGACACTATCGAAGGCATTCGATATGTGTAGCGCCAAACCAAACGACTTACCGAAACCCCGAAGAGCGGAGAACCAAGAGTCAGAAAGTAGGGAATGAAGATCACTAGTAGAACGTTCTTTACGAAAGCCATACTGGCGATCAGAGAAAAGATTAGAAGAATTAAGGCGCTTCCAAATCTTCCTGTTAAGGATAGATTCGAAAACTTTAGAAAGAACTGAGGTTAAAGAAATATGACGTTAGTTAGAGCGTTCAGAGGGTTCTCCCTTCTTCGGCACAGGCAAAATGAGCGCACGTTTCCAGCAAGAAGGGAAGGTCGAAGTAGAAAGACAAAGACGAAATAGTTCATTTAAAGGTACAGAAATTTTTGAATTTTTTTTTCCAGATTCACAATAGTAATTCAACAGGTTTACCTAGGTAAGACCCTAAGGTAAAGTTTGAAAAAATGTAAGATTTAAAATTATCAATATACCCTGTGTTTATACATGTAGTTATTTTATTGCTATGTATCAAACTTGTATCATTTAGCTACATTATTTGAAAATTATTTTGATTATACTTTCAGTCAATATGGCTAAAAGATGATCTTCAACAGTATGGGGGTACTTTACAATGTTTCAGGATAGGCTTGAAATAGCTAAATGAAACATCTTCAGTCAGGAAATTAGAAGAGGATCTCCGTGTGCCCCCAGTAAAAATTTTTTCAACCAAATCTTTATGTGACCATCTAAAATCGAAACACAAAGATGAGCATTCACTAGCAGAAGAGGAGTGGTCAAAAGAAACAGAAAAGAAAAAGAAAATATTGAAAAAAAAAACAAGAAAAAAATCTTAATTTTCTTATATTTTGTATGAATTTTTTTAAAATTATTATTATTTGACTGATTGAGCTAAAATTTTCAGGGTATATGCATTTTTTCACGAAGTTCTAAGTTGATTTCAAGCTTTTTTCTAAGTATTACGGTTTGAAAGTTATTTAGACCCAGTCGAAAAAAAATGAATAGCGGGTTCAAACCACTGGTCCACATCAGCTGAAAATATAATTGAATAATCTTAGCCCCAATTTCTTGCATTAGTGGGAACAGATTTTTGATATCAAGTCTAGAAAAAAAGTTATAAGTACTTGAAAAAATTTTTTTTTTGCAAAAATCATACCCTTCCAGAGAAAAAAATTATTTAAAGAATTTTTTATTTTTTTTTTATTTTGGATATTGTTTAGAGGGATGAACAGGGCTACAACTTTTATTTAGTGCATTATTAAGTGCTATTTGTTTGAAGCGAGATTTTGGAGATTTTTGAAATTTTGTCAGAAATGGACCTTTTTTGAGAGGCTATATTTCGAAACCAACAAATCGCCTTGAATAAAGTATAGAGAGGAAGTTGTATCCCCATCTCTCCTCTATACACCCACCAAAAAATAAGAAATGTTATAGTTGTTTTTTTTTTTTTTCCAAAAGGTGGATTTAAAAAAAAAAAAAATCGATAGTGGTCAGTTTTGGGCATATAACATTTTTTCTATAACTCTGGGAGCAAAAGTCTGTTAGAGTCTTTTGTTGCCCAGTCCAAATTTCAGATCATTCCGAAAAGTGGTTTGGCCTCATCATTCATTTGAAAAATGGTCAAACTTCCAAAAAAAAACGTTTTAACCATTATAGACTGAGAAAAACGTTAGAAATGGACTTTTTTTTCACCTGGAAAAAGCTATATACACTGAAAATTTCAGGAGAATCGGCTGAAAAGTAAATTTTTTTTTGATATTGGACTGTCCCTTTAATAAGTATAATTTGCCATTTTAACCCCGGCAGGCAAACCCTGGTTTTCCCTGATTTTTAGCCGGGGCCCTGGTCAGTCCATAATGGCCATCCTAATCTCCTGACCTCACCCATTGTAATTTTCTTTTTGTGGGGCTACTGTAATCACGAGTGTATACTCATTGATGACAAACTCTTGATGCCCTTAAGGTCATTGAATGTCACCATTTCTCGAAAGTATACCGTTGCCAAATAGTTGGCGTACAGCATCCATCGATTTTCGAGCTCTATGTTACATTGGTCTTTCTTGAAACCAGGCATTGAAAATAATTTGTGGAAGCTTTTTGCGTAACAAAGATTTCCAGCATGGCAACGTACTGAACTGATCTGACTGTAGTTGCAAGAGCATCCTGGTACAAAAAAAAAAAAAAATAAAAAAAAAAAATAAATTAATAAATTAATTAGGACCTTTTACGCCATGCGATAATCCAGCACATCATACGGTGACTTTGTTACTGTGTAACGGGTGTTGGTGTAACTGAGTAGGATTTTTGTTTCCTCAAGAATGAGAATTTTGTTTATTAACAAATCCGTTAAGTTGGAAATGGATTAACAAGGTCTTGTTTTCATTTATCTTTACAATCATTCATTCACAGAATTGTTATCTCATTAGATGATGGCTGAGTTTCATGGTAAAAGGAAAAAATATAATACTTTATTATGATTAAAAAATTTTCCTTCACAAATATTTTTATTTCTATATTGGAAAATGTAATGATATAAATTTTTTTTATGCATATGTATATTTAGAAAGAGAGAAGAGTACCCTGACAAATGATGAAAATAATAAATTATCACATTTATAATATATATATATATATATATATATATATATATATATATATATATATATATATATATATATATATATATATATATATATATATATATATATATATATTAAAATTGTTAAATAATTAAAAGTTAAATTTAATAAAATTATTACATGTTAATTTACATATTAATTTAAATATTTTTGTGCGTTAAGATATAAAATTTTTCATTGTTATTAAAAAACATACTGTTATAAAATTATATCGTTTTAAAACGGAGCTTAAATATTAGCCCACGTGGTGTGCGTATCAAGCGATGCGCAGAATTAAAAATAATAAAAAGAATTAGAATGACGAATCAGTATAATATAATACAGTACAGTATAAGTAAAAGATAAATACAGTTTTGTTGTTAAGTTGCTGTTAAATACAGTTATTATGTTAAAGTGCTTATGTACTTATATTAAATTTATGAAGTCATTAAAACTGTTATGTGCAGTATTCATGAAGTTTATATGTTAAATTACTGTTGTCATAATTATAAAAGTGATAAACTTTTTCACAAACTAATTGTCGGTTTTAATAAATTCTGGCAAGTGAAGTTTATAATATTATTGATTGTAAAACTAAACTAAGAATCTAAAGATAAGTATACCTTAAGACTAGTTTATAGCTTAAGGGTGATCAATATTTTAATTATTGAAAGTTAATCTTCAAGAAAGTCATCTGAAAAATAATCTATTCATAACCTTCTGGTTCTCTTGGGTATTGTTCAGGGTATTTGGCCATTTACTTTGGGTTAATGCTTATGGGACTGGAGGGGGGATTTATTTATAAGAATTATTTTCATGTAAAATATTGAACTTTTAAATAATAAATATACCAAAAGTATTAATATATATATATATATATATATATATATATATATATATATATATATATATATATATATATATATATATATATATATATATATATATATATATATATATATATATACACAGAAATGTCTTCCCAGAATGCCAACTTGGACAAATTCTACTGTAAGTCAACAGGAAAGAGAGTTTCTAGAGTTTCAGGATATAATCTTGAAAGTGTTGGGAGATGATTCTGCCACAACTAGTTTTATTTTACCATTTTCTTCATTCCCTGGTAAATTTTCTTTTCTTTCAAATGTGTATATTTTTAAAAATCTTTAATCAGAATTAAATTACTTTAAATTATTATTATTATTATAATTATTTATTTATCAGATGTTATTTTTTGTTCTAATGAAATGGGGAATCTGGTGAAATTCCCAAGTGAAGCCTTTAAGTACAATTGTCATGAGTTGAAATATGCACCACAAAGTAATTTAATTTGGCATGCTGTGATATTTCTTAACAAGATTTCTTTTCTGAGCAACTCTAACTCCTTAAGAGGCTTGATGGAACGTGATATTAGGCTTAAGAAGGCTCTTGGATATAATATAATTAAGGTAAAACATAATTTATATATATATATATATATATATATATATATATATATATATATATATATATATATATATATATATATATATATATATATATATATATATATATATATATATATATATATATGTTTATTTATCTCCTTATTCTACTGACTATCCCAAATTCATTCACTATCTAAGCTCCAAAATAGAGCACATTCTCCCTTCTTTTTTCTCTGAAATCATCATATTAGGTGATCTCAATGTTTACCACCGCCAAGGGCTTTCTTCTTGTTCTCATGATACAGCTTGTGAACATGCCTTCCATTTCGCTATTCATGACGACCTCGAGCAGTTCGTGTAGCTCTCTACTTGTATCCCTGATCGTCTTGGAGATGAGCACAACATTCTAGACCTTTTCCTAACTCCTAATCCTTCTCCTTATACTTTTAAACTCTTTCTTCTCTCTGGGTTCCTCCAATCACCTTCTTTTCTCTGTATCCTCTTATATCTCTTCAAGTCTTTCACAGTAAAGACCCATTCTATTGAAAGGAAACGTTTGTATCGTAAGCTGGTCGTACTTCTTTGATTTCCCGTGGAATTATTATTCCTTCCGTGGAAGGGGTCCCTCGGAGTGTGCAGAACGCATTACCGAGGTGATTCTCTGTCATGGAGGCGTACATTCCATATTCTTTCCTTTCTGCTAAACCTAACACACCTTGGTTTAACTCTGCTTGTTCTCGTGGTATTCACAGCAGGGATGCTGCCTTCTGGGATTACCGTCATCTTCAGACTCCAGAAACTCACGCAAGTTATGTTTCATTCCGGAATCATGCAAAATCTCTCCTTCGTAACAATAAAAACTCTTCACCCGTAGAAAATACAATCTTTCTGGTTCCTCTTCCTCATGCTCTTTCTGGCATTTTGCAAAAAATGTCAACTCTAAACTTTGCTTCTTCTTCTAATTACAGTATCTTCCGGCGCCACAACTGCTTTTTACCTTCATCTAAAACTGAACTCTTTGCTCAAACTTTTGCCTCTAATTCAACCTCAGACGATTCTGGAGCTATTCCTATTACTTCAGTCCTCTTCAACTCATTTATGCCTAAAAAATTATAATGTCTTTTAAAGACGTCATTTCTGCTCTCTCTGAGCTTAATACTAAGAAGGAGTATGGTCCTGACGGTATTCCTCCTGTGGTTCTCAAAACTTGTGCTTCCGAACTTGCATCCTGTCTTTGTAAACTATTTCGCCTCTGTTTTTGTACTTCAGTCTTCCCTTCTCGCTGGAAACGTGCGCTATTCAACCTGTGCCGAAGAACTGGGATCGCTCTCAACTCTCCAACTATCGTCCCACTGTCTTTGACCTCCGTTCTTTCTAAAGTTTTCGAATCTATCCTTAACAGGAAGATTTGGAAACATCTCAATTCTTCTAATCTTATCTCTGATCGCCAGTGTAGCTTTCATAAGATACGCTCAACTGGTGATTTTTCCCTTCTCCCACACTTGGGGGGGCCTCCACTCTTTGGCTTTTTGATTAATCTTTTGCTGTAATACTGGAAATAACAAAAGCTTTCGATAGAGTTGGCACGAAGCTCTTTCTAAACTTCCCTCTTTCGGTGTCTATCCTTTTCTCTAATATCCTTTCCGGTCGTTCTGTAGCAGCTGTTGTAGACGGCCACTGTCCTCCTTTAAATCTATTAATAGTGGTGTTCCGCAGAGTTCTTTTCTACCCCCGACAGTTATTTTTACTTTTCATTAATGACCTACTCTCTGTTACTTCATATTGTATCCACTCCTTTGCTGATGACTCCACGATTCATTACTTCATTCAATTTGAAGACGTCCCTCCCAACAGCAGTTAATAGACTCGAGAAGGGTAGCCTTGGAACAAGTAACCTCTGATCTTTCACGTATTTCAAATTTGGGCAGAGAAAACATGGTTGTTTTCAATGCCTCAAAAACTCAGTTACTCCATCTCTCTTTCTCTACACAATCTTTCACACAACTATGATATCTTCTTCAAAGCACACAACTCAAACCTTCATTTGTTCTTAATATTCTCGGTGTGTCTTTATCTCATGATCTTGTAAAGATCACATTATTTCTCTTTCCAAACAAGCTTCTTAGAGGTTGGGTGTTCAGAGGGGCCTTGGTAATTTCTTCAATCCACCCAGTTGCTTGATCTTTATAGGGGTGTTAATCACCCCTGTTTGGAGTATGCTTCACACATATGGGGTGGTTCCACTCATACAGCTCTCCTTGAGAAGGTGGAGTCTAGGGATTTTCGTCTCATTAACTTTCCCACTCTTACTAACTCTCCAGTCTCTTTCTACCCATCAAATTATTGCGTCACTCTCTTTTTTATACCATCGCTATTACAATGGACACTGCTCTTCTGAACTCTTTCGCCATATACCTCCTACATTGAGAAGAGCTCGTGAAGCACACCTTTCTACACAGTCATCCTTTCTCTGTCAAACTCTCAGACCCCAGACTTAACTAATATGTTCAGTCTTACATATACTCTACTGATAAAGTCTGGAACACACTCCCTTTATCTGTTTTCCCAACTTCCTTTGACTTCACACTATCAAGCGCCGTGTGTCTGGATAGATCGACCTCAAATAACCAGGATAGAACTATCTGCACACATTTATCACGTGACAAATGACGAGTAGCTTTCTCCTTTTCTTTATGTATCCACTACAGTATACGATATAACTGCTGCTCCACGACGGTTGTACATTAAGGTTAACTTCTACAACCAATCACAATTGGAGTTCGTTGGTTTCTTAATTCATTCATTTCTATGGAAGTCGGTATCTTACTATTACACCGTCTTCGTATCGCGGTAACTTGGACGTAAACGTATGTACGGTATACCTGTGCACATGCACGTAACGTAAAATGTTGTCTCAAGACCATCAACTCCTATATTTAGGACCTTATCGAAGGATTTCAACCTTGGTGCGACAATTTTGCTGGGTAGTATATATATATATATATATATATATATATATATATATATATATATATATATATATATATATATATATATATATATATATATATATATATATATATATATATATATATATATATATATATATATATATATAGACTTTAGACTTTCTGACCACTTTTAACCTCTCACCGTAGTGAGGACAATCGGGGGAAGGAGAGTTATTTGTGTTTTCCCGACCAGTGGGGTCACCTAATGCTGGTGATATGATGTACAGTTATCTGGGGTGATAGTAACCCTTGCCACAGTCTTACAGATCTAGATCACTCAGCTATCCGTGGATGTAGTGAGATTCTATACTTTGAAGACCTACTGTACAAGTGGCAGATAGAGGATAGTGTTTGTATGTAATTATAGGTTGTATGTGTTTGGCTGTGTTTGTAGTGATGTGTGGGTATTGAGATCAGTGTATTAATACACTTTGCCGTAAACTGTAATTAATTACAGAAGACCTCCTACTAGCGGCGATTTTTTATGTCCGATCTTTGGTTAGTGGGCGGAGCGATCGGATTCTTCGTTTTACCGAGATTCGAACGTCCTGCCCTAAAGCGTGGAAATTCTTCGCTTTGTCTATTGAATTTCCTCCGCTTTACCCACTGCGCTAACCGGGATATATATATATATATATATATATATATATATATATATATATATATATATATATATATATATTATATATATATATATATATATATATATATATATATATATATATATAAATATCCGCCGCAGGGATGCTGCCTTCAGGGACTACCGTCGTCTTCAAACTCCAGAATCTCATGCAACTTATATTTCATCCCGGAATCGTGCAAAATCTATTCTTCGAGATACTAAAAACTCTTTTCTCCGTCGCAAATGCAATAATCTTTCTGGCTCCTCTTCCTCTCGCCCTTTCTGGCATTTTGCAAAAAATGTCAACTCCAACTTTGCTTCTTCCTCTTTCCCTCCTCTAGTATCTTCTGACGGTACAACTGCCGTTTTGCCTTCCTCTAAAGCTGAACTCTTTGCTCAAACTTTTGCCTTAAATTCAACCTTAGACGATTCCGGAGCTGTTCCTACTCCTTCAAACCCCTCCTAACTCATTTATGCCTAAAATTGTAATTTCTTCTAAAGACGTCACTTCTGCTCTCTCTGAGCTTAACACTAAGAAGGCGTACGGTCCTGATGGTATCCCTGTGGTTCTCAAAACTTGTGCTTCCGAGCTTGCACCCTGCCTTGGTAAACTATTTCGTCTATGTCTTTCTACTTCAACCTTCCCTTCTTGCTGGAAACGTGCGCTCATTCAGCCTGTGCCGAAGAAGGGGGACCCCTCTCAGCCCTCTAACTACCGTCCTATTTCTTTAACCTCCGTTCTTTCTAAAGTTTTCGAATCTATCCTTAACAGGAAGATTTGGAAACATCTCAATTCTTCTAATCTTATCTCAGATCGCCAGTATGGCTTTCGAAAGAAACGCTCTACTGGTGATCTTCTTTCCCTTCTCTCTGACTCTTGGTCCTCCGCTCTTCGGCATTTCGGTGAATCTTTTGCTGTAGCGCTGGACATATCGAAAGCTTTCGATAGAGTCTGGCACAAAGCTTTGATTTCCAAACTTCCCTCTTTCGGAATCTATCCTTCCTCTCTGTGACCTTCTCTCTGATTTCCTTTCGGGTCGTTCTATAGCAGCTGTTGTAGACGGCCACCGTTCATCCTTAAATCTATTAATAGTGGTGTTCCTCAAGGATCTGTCCTATCCCCAACACTTTTTTGTTTTTCATTAATGACCTTCTCTCTATTACTTCATCTCCTATCCACTCCTATGCTGATGACTCCACCCTTCATTACTCTTTTCATTTTGAAAGACGCCCCTCCCAGCAACAGTTAATAGAGGCAAGGAGGGTGGCCTTGGAGCAACTAACCTCTGATCTATCTCTCATTTCAAATTGGGGCAAAGAAAACATGGTCGTTTTCAATGCCTCAAAAACTCAATTCCTCCATCTCTCTACTCGACACAATCTTCCACACAACTACGATATCTTCTTCGAAAACACTCAACTCAAACCTTCACCTCTCCTCAATATTCTAGGTGTTTCTTTTTCTCGTGATCTTTCTTGGAAAGATCACATTACCTCTCTTTCTAAACAAGCTTCTAAGAGGTTGGGTGTTCTGAGGTGCCTTCAGTATTTCTTCACACCACCCCAGTTGCTTGCTCTGTATAAGGGTGTTGTTCGCCCCTGTATGGAGTATGCGTCACACATCTGGGGTGGTTCCACACACACAGCTCTCCTGGAAAAGGTGGAGTCTAGAGCTTTTCGCCTTATCAATTCTCCTGCTCTCACTAATTCTCTCCAATCTCTTTCTGCCCGTCGAAATGTTGCGTCACTCTCTCTCTATACTATCGCTATTACAATGGACACTGCTCTTCTGAACTCTCTCGTCGCATACCTCCTCCATTAAGAAGGGCTCGTGCGACTCGTCTTTCTACACAGTCTCATCCTTTCTCTGTCCAACTCTCTGACCCCAGACTTAACCTCTATGCTCAATCTTACATTTACTCTACTGGTAAAGTCTGGAACACACTTCCTTCATCTATTTTCCCAACTACCTATGACTTAAGCACCTTTAAACGCCGTGTATCAGGTCATGTCGGCCTTTAATTTGACCATGTTTCTGACTTTCCTCCCAACTCTGGTGGAACAATGGTAGGCCTCTGGCCTTTGCCCACCAGAGGAGAAATAATAAAAAAAAAAAAAAAAAAAAAAAAAAAAAAAAAAAAAAAAAAAAAAAAAAAAAAAAAAATATATATATATATATATATATATATATATATATATATATATATATATATATATATATATATATATATATATATATATATATATATATATATATATATATATATATATATATATATATATATATATATATATATTGGAGAATGAATTTTTACTGGATAAGATTAGATGTAGGAGTAGATACTGAAAAACAAAAATTAATTCTGATACAAGATGTTAATATTTCAAAAAACAAACGTTTTAATTATTTTGTACCGTGAGCACCAGGTTTCTTTCGCACCTCACCGGGTTGCTGAAATTGAGTTGTGCACCGCACCTGGTGCGTCGGGCAACCCTACAGAGATGAAAAAATTCTCATTCTAAAATAACTTTGTAATATTCATTTAGCTCGGAATTGTTTCATTTGACAAAATTTGACGCACTAAATGTACTTTCGCTAAATGAAAATGCACAAACTTTTGGTTCTTGTACTAACAAAAGCTCCAGCTAGGGACCGACTGGGGTTGGAATTTTGCGGGGTTGCTAAAATTTATAGAGATCAAAAGCATTGAAATTTTAGGTTAAGAAACTTATATATAATTTTAATTGAAGTTAATTTAATTATAAGGAAGGAGTAGAATAGCCAACATTCACTTAAATTAATGATTATATGTTTTTTTTCAGAATTTTTTAAAAGAAAATTACAGTTTTGTATAATAAAAGTTTGAAAAAATTTTTTTGTTTTGAAAAAATATTTTTGATTCACAATAGTGATTCAAAAGGTTTATTTAGTAAAATGAAAATGAAAAAAATTAACATCAACGATGACTCTCTTGTTTTCTGGAAGGCAAACAAGAATGATTTTCCCACACTAGCAAGAGTATATTTGTGCCCATCAGCAAGCCCCAGCGCCAGTGAAAGAAAATTCAAAGTAGGGAAATCAATTCAAAAAGATAAAATCAAACCATTTCCAAAAATTATAGAAATCTTACTGTTTTTAAAATACAATCTTGCTTGTTTGGGTTGGTTATGTTCCTACTAGGTTAAAGTTTACCTACTTTACTACTTTAAAAATTTATTTATGAGCTTATACTAACAAGCCAAATATCCAAGTCTTAATTCTTGAAAACAAAGTAAATCCCCCAATCCCCTTTTTTTTAACAATTTGCAGAACATTTTAAATGGTGAGTTTATTAAATTCTTTTTATTTGTAGGTTAATGTAATAGAATTAAGTTTATTCTTGGCTGCGCAGTAACGTATCTGCTTTAAGCGTTTTCAAGGGTTTAAGCGCCACAGAAATCCCAACAGTTTCGTTAAATCACCTTTATGACTTTCGGCTTTGGAATTGAACTGGTGTCTTCTTAGCTCTAGTCTCCCCTGAAGACAATGAATAGGCCACAGATTTAAGAAATATTTGTTATAAGTAAATAAAATGAGATTTTTCTTGTTGAAGTCTACTGTGATTTCGCATAATTACGAATCTCGTATAACAATTTTAATACTTATATTAAACTGTTAACTTTTATTAACCTATATTCCTGTATACCAAGTAACATTTTTAAATTTTTAATTTCTCTTACAGATTTCAAAGCCCATACCAAAAGAAGGATGTAAAGAATATGAGACGGAGGCAGTTTTGAAAGTTTTAGAAAAATATATCAATACTGAATCTTTATTGGCATCGAAATCTAGTATAGCAAATTGCTAAATTATTTATCAAATAAGCTAAATGTTTTATAATTTATAACATTTTTAATAAGAAAAAAAATAAACTACTTTCTTTTAATTAAGAATCCTTTACGTTGTTTTTATATAAACTAATACTCAATTTGTTGCAGACATTGAAAACTATTGTAAATTCTAAATAAGATATTATAATTTATATTTGATTAAAAAAAAAAACACTCTTCCATTTAATATATATAATCTTCATCCTCCAGGAAGGACTTACGTCCTATTAGTGGGATTTTTTGTGGAAGATCCTTGGGTTTCACGGACGATACCGCTGTCAGGGCCAAGCCTATCGCGGATGCCGGAGATTTTTTCCCATCAGTGACAAGAGCACTTCACTAATGTACTTGTTTTAACGACTGAGTCATTCGGAGCTAAGCGCAAGGAGAAATCGCTCATACTTCCCACCCCGACCAAGCTTCGAACCCTGGACCTCTCGCTCGCTAGGAGAGTGCTCGATCAACTAAACTAAATTGCTTTATATATATATATATATATATATATATATATATATATATATATATATATATATATATATATATATATATATATATATATATATATATATATATATATATATTAGAAATAGTGCAGTAGATCCTTGGTCACACTCTTTCACTGAGTATTATTTTAAAACTTAAAATACAAGCCCCATTAGATAACTTGGTATTTGGTAAAGGTAAACAATAATGTAAAAGCACAACTAGAACTTTAATTTTTTTTTTTGGCGAAGATGCTGTAAATGTTACTTTGCTCTCGAGCTTTTTTTTTCTTCATTCGATCAAGTTATTCACTATAGTTATCTTAATTTACATAACTTCTGCCAAAGCTAGAATGGTCATCAATTACTTTTACAGAAAGTCTGTATAATCCAAAATGCCTTGTGTAAACCTTATTCCACTTTTTATTTTTTTTATTTAAAACTTGCATGCTATTATTTCAGCTACTTCTGAAAGCTATAATGAGTTTAAATATTATTTATTTTTTTTAAATAAATTCACTTACAATTTCCATCGGTTTCAATAATTTTAATAATGTTAAATAATAATCTTAAATTTAATTTAACAACGTTACATTTGTTGTGCAACCATTGATATTTGTTTACATTCGTGCATCAAACGATAATTAAATGTTTCAAATTTTATTCAATTAAGAAAATCCTCGCTTCAGCCAGATATTTAAGGGGAGCAGAGACCCTTTAAAAAAAATCGACAGATTCCTAATTTTTAACAATCATTTTTACCTCGTTCGTATATTAGTCAGAATATGTAGAGTTTATCTCAACTTGGTTTCAGTGATAATCTGAAGTTTAACTCTTCGTTGCTAAATAGAGACGTTACCCTGAAGGACTTCAAACCTGCCTTCTAACGATTTCAATGCGCAGGCTTAAATTCGTTCTACTCCTACACCCTGGGAGCGCTCAACCATATAATTAGTTTGGTGTGAGACATTTTATATCAAAGAACTATTTGCAAATGCTTTTAAACTAGACCCACTGAATATTTCGATTTAAATAATTGTTTTTAATTGATGATCAAGACAGAAGATCCAAATGAGTAAAATTACCATATTTTCAATACTAATGCACAGTAAACTAAACCTAATTCATGATTGAAATGGTCGTTTCATCGGACGCTGTAAGAAAACCCAGTATTATCTTCAGGCGAAGATTAGAAAAGGGCATTTTTGGATTGTGAAAATCAAAGGGTGTCTAAATGTTTTGAAGCTCAACAAGTGCACTGTTAAAGCTCAAATATCCTGGATATTCAAAAATATCATTATTCATTCCACTTTTAAAAAGGGACGAGCATGGTAGAAGATTACGCGACTGACTGTAGTCTGGAAAATCTGCAGATGTTTCCATTCCGTTTTCCATCTAAAAATATATGTGAATAACTTCAGATCCCACATGAAATTCGAGGTGAGAGAAGTGGACTTTGAGTAGGGACAAGAGGCTTTAGGATTTTAATACTGATAGCGTCATCCAACATACTTTTGGGATGGGAACAACTGCGGCTAACAGTGGCCAAATATATGTATGGTGAAACGAGACACAGAGCATTAGGGAGGTTTGAGGATTTTAACCACAATAATATTATTATTATTTCTCTATATTAAGTTCTTATAATAATATTAAAACAATTAGCTTTAGAAATTATTATTATTAACTGATATTTACAAAAACATGCATCATAAAAAAACTTTATGAAAAATATCAAATTTTTTTTTAAAACAAACTCATATATCCTGCATGTTAAAAACACACTTTCAATATATATATATATATATATATATATATATATATATATATATATATATATATATATATATATATATATATATATATATATATATATATATATATATATATATATATATATATATATATATATATATATATATATATATATATATATATATATATATATATATATATATATATATATATATATATATATATATATATATATATATATATATATATATATATATATATATATATATATATATATATATATATATATATATATATATATATATATATATAAGCAATTATATAATATAGGGATCAGTCAATAGTCTAAATTTACTCTAAACCAGAAGTATTTAAACCTGTAGAATATCCTACCTGACACACGCACACGCACACACACACACAAACTCTTTTGGGGGGAAAGATATGAAGAAAATATAAATACATAATCAAGTGAAGAAAAGGAAAACCATCATGTACTCATAAGATATATAAAAAAAAATAAAAATCTGCAATTAAAACTGCTTTATCAAAAAGGTCAATCTCAGATGGGACATGCAATGTTTTATTCTATTCTCTTTGTATATATATATATATATATATATATATATATATATATATATATATATATATATATATATATATATATATATATATATATATATGATGCACCGATTAACCACGCTTGTAGATTAGCTAATAGTAACTCAAATACTTAATTTACCAAAATAAATTTAAAATTAATCAAGTTCTTATAAATTAATTAATTAATTTCAAATATAGAGTATCATTAATAAAGATATTTTTACATACTACATAAAAAAATGTTAATTTATATTTGATTTAATTGAAAGAAATAATTCTTTATAAAATTTGTATCGAGAAGAAACAAAGTTTAAATCCATGTACGTGTTGTAGATTTTTTTTTCTCTTTATATTTCCTAAATAATCTTTCAATTAAAGATTAAAACAAAAGAATTTCTTATATATATATATATATATATATATATATATATATATATATATATATATATATATATATATATATATATATATATATATATATATATATATATATATATATATATATATATATATATATAATATATATATATATATAAAATGTGCAAAGAAATAAATTCTATTGAAATATTCCACTCTATGCTTCACTAAATAGGGCTTTTATGGAAACTTTGAAATGATCTTCGAAGTTGAGTTTAGTTTGATAACTGAAATAAACTTTCTACTTAGCCAAAAATAATTCAAGTTCAGGTTAATACTGTTTGAAAGTAAAGAAAATTGCCATTAGTTCAAATCTTAATTCTGCTCAAATTTCTTTTAAACGATATCCATTGAGCTAAGTAGACAAGGTGATATATGGCTATCCATTTGACCTTTATCTAATCTTTAATCTCCATTCATCGTTTTGCCTTTCTCCGAGTAGTCTATAAATACTATACTTTTTGCATACAAAAGCCATCATTTCCTGCCGATATTAAAATATACATTTCGCCCTCAAAAGTCTTCACTTCCTGCCGATAAATGGGGTTTTGCGTTCTTTTGTCAAGGATCTCTACTACCAATTCGTATATTTGTTAGCTAGCTCGAAACAATGATGATATGTTGAATTTCTTCTGAATGAAATAATGTTTCTTCATTTGTCTGAATTGTGGCAATCATTTTATAATTAACTTGGACATATGCAATTCTTGGTCACAAAAGAGCCACTTATCTGAATTGGTAAATCCTCTGCTATTTCTAAAGAAAAGCTAAAAACTGGTCGTGTAAAATTTCCCCGGGAATTTGGTCAATTCTTTCTATATCAAAGCAGTATTTAGTTATACACTCCATAGTACGTCATCCAAGTTATTCATTCTGATTTGCTTTAATTCATTATCCATTTTTAAACAATTGCATTGAAGGAATAAGTTTAACCCAGTATACCTCACGAATCACACAACTCACAATGAATTTCTAAGAGGAACATGGACATTTTAAGAAATTTAGATTTTGTTCTCCAGCAATGATACTACTTAAGTTCCAAGTAGTTGGAATAAAAAGCCAAACTAGGGTGTGGTGATAAGAGACTTTGGATAATTTAATCACTTAAAGGAGACTACAGAAATATGGAAAAGGTGGCATTTGGCTCCATTAATATTTAATTAATTTGTAATAAATATAATTCAGAAGAAATTCTTTTACTAAACATAAATAACTGAATGCTCAAGTGAAGGTCACCTTGATGAACTTTCAAAATAATTATAACATTAATGACTGCCATGCAATTTTTTTTTGTTGATTGTAATACTTTAAATGGCAAGACAAGACTTCTTGATATATATATATATATATATATATATATATATATATATATATATATATATATATATATATATATATATATATATATATATATATATATATATATATATATATATATATATATATATATATATATATATATATATATATATATATATATATATATATATATATATATATAATATATATATATTATATATATATATATATATATTTAAAGAACATCCTTTTTAAAAATAAATTTTCATACAAGCTGCATATGTAAAAGAAAAGAGAATAAAAATATATATTTTAGAATATTAAGTTGTATTTCAAGGCACTAGTAAAAATCTACTTGCTTTTCATCGTTTGCTATAATAAAATCAATATAATTCTTATGGTTTTTTTTCAAACATGGATCTAATATCGTAATCTAACATAGTTTTAGCTATCACAAACATCTCATATTCTGTACTAGAAATTTCCATTTAAAAAAATAAAGTGAACATAGAATTATATTGATCATAGGAAGTGATGGAAAAAGAAAGTAGAAATTTACAAATAACTTGAAATTAAAACTTACATTATCTCTTATTATTATATTATATAATTATATACTACTTTGCGCTACAGAAAATGCTTTAAAAAATGTTTTATAAAATATTTCAATATAATCAAAACATATTAATCGGTATCAACAAAAATTTAGACATCGGTGCATCAATCATATATATATATATATATATATATATATATATATATATATATATATATATATATATATATATATATATATATATATATATATATATATATATATATATATATATATATATATATATATATATATATATATATATATATATATATATATATATATATATATATATATATATATATATATATATATATATATATATATATATATATATATATATATATATATATATATATATATATATATATATATATATATATATATATGAGCAATAACTCGTTAATAGTTAATGTCGAAAATTTTGTTTAAAAAAATTAGTCTTTACGATCATGTATATTGGGCAGAAAACTTTAATTCTAAATGTTGTCTGGACAATTCAAAACTATTATTCCTTTTTCATACACTTATCAGGTAAACAACGTAAACCTATTAGCAACCAATGACAACCTTTAAACTAGTACCTTTTAACTTTTTAATGTCCAATTTAATATTTTTATGTAAATAAAATTGTCCAACCGCTCGTCAAAACCAAATATTCTATAAACTTTAAAAATAATACTGATGATTCATAGATATTTGAATAATATAACGTACTTTATATACCAATTTATTCCCTTCTTGTGACAAAAATTGATATAGGTCTAAGTTTGATTGAAAATTCTACAAAGTTTTTATTTATTTACATTACAAAATTTTAAATCTTATAAATTTAATTGATTTTATAAATTTTCTCGTTTTCCGCTCAGAAGTTTAAATCAATTGGCTATATTGCCTAGTTTAAAAGGGCCCTACTATAAACTTATATACAGAAAGAACCAATCATCTGGCAGTTTTCATATCTAAGACAAAATTACGTGTTGGGCTTTTTTTAATAGGTGATCTTGTAAAAAAAAAAAAAAATTATAATTAACGTTAACAATTTACGACGGAAAAGCGTTAATTTCTTTGGAATTAACGAATGAACGATTAGCGTCGTTAACAATTTTGTTTAACGATATTAACTTTTGATTAACTGTGCCCAGATATATATATATATATATATATATATATATATATATATATATATATATATATATATATATATATATATATATATATATATATATATATATATATATATATATATATATATATATATATATATAATGGAAATGGAGGTACTAGGATTTTTTTTTTATTGTGTACAGAACTCGCCACGGCAGACAACAGTAGCGACCACATTAGGTTGGAAACTCATTTTTATATGTGTGTGTGTGGGAGGGGGAAGGGGGTGGGGTCCTGGGTTCACTTGGAATAATGAGCCAACAATAGCAACCTTAATAGCATCAAAACTTGCAAAACATATTTCCCTATAATGTCACACACTACTGATTAGTATTGTTATTAATTAAAATAATTATAAGCGAAAGAAAAAGCCAAGGTTATAATAACTTCTCCTCTAATAAAAGATGATACAAAATGCTACGTAAAGAATCTGGCGTTTGAATTGACCTAGAAACTAATTCAAATGACGAAGCATAACTAAATGTAGTCTTATGACATAATATTCTCAGGGAAAAGCATGAATAGCAGTGGGAATGGAGCATGAACACTAAGAATAATGAGAAAGATGAATTTTATATATATATTAATTAGTAACAATGAAAATTTTGAATAAGAAAAATGAACCATTAAAAACATATAAAATACAAAATCCAAAAATCTATTAAATGATACTCTGAAAATAATTCTAACATTCTGAAAAATACTAAAAGAATAAAATATAAACTTCTTAACCTAAAATTAACTTTGATTACTGTTTTATTTACATTATCAACATTACTCAAAGGAGATAAAGTAGAAGTAGACTACTCAAGAAAATATATAAAAAAAAGCTAACGAAAATGAGATAAAATAGTTTATGAAATAACTATAAAGCTAAAAAATACTATATATATATATTTATAAAAAAAAGAACTATACCTAATTAATGAAACACTTAAGTGCAATCTGAAACCACAACATCACACACGTCAATTACCATAAAAAATAAAAATGGTTGCATTTGTGAAAGAAGAAGAAAATATGATTTTTTCCTACTGAATCACAATGAATAGAAGGTGAATTTAAAATAATCCAAATATTCAAATTGCATAACTAAATAAAAGAAAAATCCTCATACTACATTTCAGGTTGGTTAATATACCAAGCAATATAAAATGAATAAGTTAGCTACATAATATTGCGATTATAAAAGTAAACTTACAATATCAGCAATAATACCAAATCTTAACATTCACTGACTTGACTTCCCCTTGGTCTATGGCACTTAACATATATATATATATATATATATATATATATATATATATATATATATATATATATATATATATATATATATATATATATATATATATATATATATATATATATATATATATATATATATATATATATATATATATATATATATATATATATATATATATATATATATATATATATATATATATATATATATATATATATATATATATATATATATATATATATATATATATATATATATATATATATATATATATATATATATATATATATATATATATATATATAGGATATATATATATATATATATATATATATATATATATATATATATATATATATATATATATATATATATATATATATATATATATATATATATATATATATATATATATATATATATATATATATATATATATATATATATATATATATATATATATATATATATATATATATATATATATATATATATATATATATATATATATATATATATATATATATATATATATTAGATGTTAAAATTCTTTAAAGAAAAACTCTACATGCGACTGGCATTCATATGTAAAACAATATTTATACACAGAACCATGAACACCTCTTTCAATGTGCACTTGATAGGCTACTGAAAACATTACTCGGATGACATCGAACTGAGGAATGGTTTACCTTTGGTCTATATCATAACCCATTCCGTGCTTTATTACCACTAATTTTACTTTACTTATCGATATATAGATAGCCAACCACGAAATTTGAAGCATTCTTCTTTTAAATTAAGTCACTATATATATATATATATATATATATATATATATATATATATATATATATATATATATATATATATATATATATATATATATATATATATATATATATATATAATCATTAAACATATGCTGAATGTTTTTAAAACGGTTTTCTTTAAGAACATTAAAGTTAAGACATCGAATTTTAAAGTTTTTATAACAAGGGGGTAGAGGGAGGGGGAAATATTTTTATTTTTTATATATATAAAAAATGGGAAAATAATTACATTAACAGCCAATATGGAAAAAGTGTAGAAGAACTTGTCACTTCTAAAAATATAAAAAAGTATTTCTCATTCCCTGAGCTAGAATGAATGATATCAAAATATTTCACATCATGTTTTTCGTTTATAGTTAAATGCAGCTGTGTATACACTAGTGTTCAAAATTATATCATCAGAAATGGATATCACTTTATAAACAAATCACAATACGTAATCCTCAAAACAGAAAAAGTGGCACTCTTCAAAAAACTTGATACCAATGAAAGAAGCAATGCTTGAAATGTCAATTCTGTTGCCGATTACATTTTTAGAGAAGCTTCACCAGAGCAAATGAATGTCCCGATCCAGAACCAATCACCTTTAAATCACCTAATAGTAATAATAATAATAATAATATTAATGTGATTTTATAAAAAAGAAAATTATTTATAACCATAGATTTTCACACAACTTCCATTCACTTACCATACCTCTCCTCCACCTACCACTTCATTTCGTGGTAAACTTTTTTTTGCTACTCTTTGTTTAAAATGTTTTAGACACAACTAATTTTATTTTTACCTTTTCAATTTTTATTGAACTTTTCATTGTCTATGATATAAAATTAACGCTAACAAATTATTATTATTTTTTTAAAAACTTTTCAATAGTTATTACAACCTTAAACTTAAATATTTCTCTACATTTTTTTAATCTTCTAGATCCGAAGTATTTTAATTTAACTTTAAAAATCCCTCATGTTTTCCATGTATCATCCACAACTATTACTAATAATAATAATAATTCCTACCTTCGAGTGAGAGACTAACAGGTTTATAAACATTTTCGGTGTTTCCTGTTCCGCAGTTGCCATGTTCATTCCATCCCCAAGACATCAATTTCTTTTTCTTTTCAGGAGTACCAACAACTGCCAAGTTGTGTTCCGAACCACAAACAACTTGACGAATGTTATCTAATCTAAGGCAGCTTGGAACATATCTACAAAGGTATATGCAAAAAGTTAAATACATAACACAACAATTGTGGGATTAAACGAATGTGTTAAAGATATAATGATAATAATAATCAAAGCCATTATTTATATAGCCTTGTTCCTATCAATAATCATGGATCAGTTCTAGTGTCATATATATATATATATATATATATATATATATATATATATATATATATATATATATATATATATATATATATATATATATATATATATATATATATATATATATATATATATATATATATATATAAAATAATATATATAATAAAAATAATAATATATATATATATATATATATATATATATATATATATATATATATATATATATATATATATATATATATATATATATATATATATATATATATATATATATATATATATATATATATATACACACAAACCACAAATGGAATTGTCAAATTTGCACCCCCCCAACCACTTTAAACCCTATCACTCATAATTCCCACATCTCCACATTAAATATCCTACAAATCAATATAAACGGCCTCCACAACAAACACAACAACCAAACATATACACACTCAACTAACACATTCATACATGATCAACAGACCTCCAAACAACATCCTAAACGAACCCCCTCCCGAAATAAACCCCGACTTCAACAACCTCCCAAGACACTTACAAATCTCACTAGCAAGATTAAGATGCGGGCACCACCCTAACTTACAACATTACAAACACAAATTCAATTTAAACCAGGCAACATCTCCCACCTGTACTAGATGCGGAATGGCCCCGGAGACCGTGAAACACTTTCTATTACGCTGTCCTTCCAACTCTCGCCCCAAAATCTTCTGGGGCATCACTTCTTTGAAGGATCTCTGGACGAGACCGACTGCGGCAGGAAGCTTCATTAGCGAAGTGTGGCCGCCTCAACATGGGGTGGTCAGGGGTGAGAAGGTAAAAAAAAAAAAAAAAAAGGTATATAATATATATATATATATATATATATATATATATATATATATATATATATATATATATATATATATATATATATATATATATATATATATATATATATATATATATATATATATATATATATATATATATATATATATATATATATTCAACATGAATAGCTGAAAATATTTCAGTGCTGTTAAATAGCAGTGAGTAAAAAAAAAAGTAAATCGAAATACAGATTCTTTAATAATTTAAAGATTTTGAATTAAGAATTTTATTTTACTTTTTGTTTTAAAGTTGCTGCTTCTAAAAATATAAAACAAAGCCAAAAAAAAATCAAATAAATAATAAACAATACGAAGTAGACTCAATGAAGAATACTTTTAAAATCAATTACTTTTCAGCTTCAAGACATTATAAAAAAAATAATTAATTTTGGACCTTATTAAAAATTGTTGATCTGCAAAATGGTTAGGACTGCGGAGTCGATAAGTATTTCTGCCTACTCCGACTCACCACAAATTTATTTAAAAAAAAAAAATTTGTTTTGCTCTGGCTCTGGGTTCACCAAAAAAAAAACAGAAATTTTTTTTTTTTTACTCTGACTCCACAGCCACGAAAATAGTGCCCTAAAATATTTCATATAGAAATTCACAATGAAAACAATTAAAAATATAATATTTCAATAACAATATAAACTTCAAATTTCGGAAATCCAAAATTTAAAAACCGAATTGATTCTGCCAGATCCTCTTTCACTGAAGCTATTAATTTTAGATTTAAATGAGATACAGTTTTATAGACTCTGGCTTAATAATGGTTGAAAGGGTTATCAGCAGCTCCTGAGGATGTACTGAGAATATAAAACTTTCTTTTAGGGTAGGTTGCAGTGGCTCACAGAAGCCTTTTTTTCTTTGACTTTTCTAAACACCTTATGAAAAAGTGTCTGAAAATTTTCACTTCTAAATTTTGGAGAATCTTTTGACTCAGCAGAAAATGGATTCAAGTGTTCTCTTTAGATTAGCGCAACAAGACAGTCTCTCCCACGTTATAGGAACCCTACTACTTGAGTTTCTACTAAGATTTCATTCAAAAGCGGAATTAGCTCGAAAGTTCCTGCAATTTGCTCCTACAAACAATTGATAACTACATTCATCTAGTTGGTATTCTGCTTTGTTACTAGGAGAGTTACCAAGCTGTGGTATTTTTAATCATTTAATAGGTTTTCAGGCTTGTCCATCCCTTTCGGCTTTAAGTAAATAATAGATTAGGCTTAGAGTAAATGTTAAATATCTTCTGATACAATATAATTAAACTGTAAATATAAGTGTGACGAATCCGGATTTTTCTGCTGGCTTTACAGTGCATTTATTGCGTTAGAAGTAGTCAGTCTAGATAAGACAAAAAGATTGCTATCAGTAGTCAGACTTTTTGAAAATTATATATAAAAACCAGACAAGGGACCAAAAAGAATATATGTTTTCCGTGTAAGTGAAATTCCTATATTGCATTTCTGTTTGCTAAATTTATTGAATAGGGTATAGTTAATTAAGCTCGAAACTTACTGCAATTTGCTTTTACAAACGATCAATAACTAAATTCATCTAGTTGGTATTCCTGCTTTGTCACTAGGATAGTTACCAAGTTCTTGTTCTTTTAATCGTTTAATTGACACGCTAACTTTATAATTTACAACGAAAGAAATCTCAAGAATGAAAACTTGTCTGCTCTCTGCGTTGGTACCGTTTATAAATATTTTATTATTCTGTACATATACATATAGTCTTAGGTCAAAAAATTAATCTAAAATATAAAGAACTTTGGTGTCTCTAATTTTAAATATTAATAGATAAAAATATAAAAATTGTTAACCAACTATAATCTCAAAAATTGCAAGACCTCAACTTGAATGAATATAATAAAATAATAATAATAATAATAATAATAATAATACCTGTAACGTGAATTTTGCAATTTCCCTGGAGTTTTAGAAATTTGTGCAGAAGCTTCATCAGTTTCCTCCTCCTCTACTGGACCCACTTGACCGTAATCTGATCTTCCCCACATATATATCTGCCCAGAAGACAATCCAACGGCACAGTGCGTCCAGCCAGCTTGCATCCACACGGCTCGCAATCCTCCGAAATAGTTTGATGGAATTGTTAGAGGGCATGTAAAAAATGACACATTTCTGGAGAAAAAATATCTTATGACAAATTATTTACAACGAGTCATATATATATATATATATATATATATATATATATATATATATATATATATATATATATATATATATATATATATATATATATATATATATATATATATATATATATCATTTTAGGTGATTTCAATGTTCACCACCGCCAATGGCTTTCATCTAGTTCTCAAGATCCAGCTGGTGAACTTGCCTTCCAATTTTCTATCCAGAACAACCTTGAGCAGTTGGTGCATCTCCCTACCCGTATCCCTGACCGTCTTGGTGATGAACCCAACATTCTAGACCTTTTTCTAACTTCTAATCCTTCTCCTTATACTGTTAAACTCTTTCCTCCTCTGGGTTCATCCGATCACCTTCTTATCTCCGTATCTTGTCCTGTCTCTTCAAGTCTTCCGCAAGAACGGCCCCCCGCCTTCGGCGAGGAGACGTTTCTGGCATTTCGGTGCCACTAACTGGTCTGACTTGCGGTCGTACTTCTCTGATTTTCCATGGAATGATTACTGTTTCCGTGGTAGGGGTCCCTCAGAATGTGCAGAGCGCATAACTGAGGTGATTCTCTCTGGCATGGAGGCGTACATTCCATATTCTTTCCCTTCCACTAAACCTAATAAACCTTGGTTTAACTCTGCTTGTTCTCGTGCTATCCGCTGCAGGGATGCTGCCTTCAGGGATTACCGTCGTCTTCAAACTCCAGAAACTCACGCAACTTATATTTCATCCCGGAATCGTGCAAAATCTATTCTTCGAGATACCAAAAACTCTTTTCTCCGTCGCAAATGCAATAATCTTTCTGGCTCCTCTTCCTCTCGCCCTTTCTGGCATTTTGCAAAAAATGTCAACTCTAACTTTGCTTCTTCCTCTTTCCCTCCTCTAGTATCTTCTGACGGTTCAACTGCCGTTTTGCCTTCCTCTAAAGCTGAACTCTTTGCTCAAACTTTTGCCTTTAAATTCAACCTTAGACGATTCCGGAGCTGTTCCTACTCCTTCAACCCCCTCCAACTCATTTATGCCTAAAATTGTAATTTCTTCTAAAGATGTCACTTCTGCTCACTCTCTGAGCTGAACACTAAGAAGGCGTACGGTCCTGATGGTATCCCTCCTGTGGTTCTCAAAACTTGTGCTTCCGAGCTTGCACCCTGCCTTGGTAAACTATTTCGTCTATGTCTTTCTACTTCCCTTCTTGCTGGAAACGTGCGCTCATTCAGCCTGTGCCGAAGAAGGGGGACCCCTCTCAACCCTCTAACTACCGTCCAATTTCTTTAACCTCCGTTCTTTCTAAAGTTTTCGAATCTATCCTTAACAGGAAGATTTGGAAACATCTCAATTCTTCTAATCTTATCTCTGATCGCCAGTATGGCTTTCGTAAGAAACGCTCTACTGGTGATCTTCTTTCCCTTCTCTCTGACTCTTGGTCCTCCGCTCTTCGGCATTTCGGTGAATCTTTTGCTGTGGCGCTAGACATATCGAAGGCTTTCGATAGAGTCTGGCACAAAGCTTTGATTTCCAAACTTCCCTCTTTCGGAATCTATCCTTCTCTCTGTGATCTTTCTCTGATTTCCTTTCTGGTCGTTCTATAGCAGCTGTTGTAGACGGCCACCGTTCATCCTTTAAATCTATAAATAGTGGTGTTCCTCAAGGATCTGTCCTATCCCCAACACTTTTTCTGCTTTTCATCAATGACCTTCTCTCTATTACTTCATCTCCTATCCACTCCTATGCTGATGACTCCACCCTTCATTACTCTTTTCATTTTGAAAGGCGCCCCTCCCAGCAACAGTTAATAGAGGCAAGGAGGGTGGCCTTGGAGCAACTAACCTCTGATCTATCTCTCATTTCAAATTGGGGCAGAGAAAACATGGTCGTTTTCAATGCCTCAAAAACTCAATTCCTCCATCTCTCTACTCGACACAATCTTCCACACAACTACGATATCTTCTTCGAAAACACGCAACTCAAACCTTCATCTCTCCTTAATATTCTAGGTGTTTCTTTTTCTCGTGATCTTTCTTGGAAAGATCACATTACCTCTCTTTCTAAACAAGCTTCTAAGAGGTTGGGTGTTCTGAGGCGCCTTCAGTATTTCTTCACACCACCCCAGTTGCTTGCTCTGTATAGGGGTGTTGTTCGCCCTTGTATGGAGTATGCGTCACACATCTGGGGTGGTTCCACTCATACAGCTCTCCTGGAAAAGGTGGAGTCTAGAGCTTTTCGTCTTATCAACTCTCCTGCTCTCACTAATTCTCTCCAATCTCTTTCTGCCCGTCGAAATGTTGCGTCACTCTCTCTTATACTATCGCTATTACAATGGACACTGCTCTTCTGAACTCTCTCGTCGCATACCTCCTCCACTGAGAAGGGCTCGTGCGACACGTCTTTCTACACAGTCTCATCCTTTCTCTGTCCAACTCTCTGACCCCAGACTTAACCGCTATGCTCAATCTTACATGTACTCTACTGGTAAAGTCTGGAACACACTCCCTTCATCTATTTTCCCAACTTCCTATGACTTAGCCACCTTCAAACGCCGTGTATCAGGTCATGTCGGCCTTTAATTAGACAATGTTCCCGAATTTCCCCCTAACTCTGGTGGAATATTGGTAGGCCTCTGGCCTTTGCCCACCAGTGAAAAAAAAAAAAAAATAAATATAAATATATATATATATATATATATATATATATATATATATATATATATATATATATATATATATATATATATATATATATATATATATATATATATATATATATATATATATTATATATATATATATATACACACACTTACACTGGATCATGAGCTAGTTGGCCCCATTTGTTGTCTCCCCATGCTAACACTTCTCCTTCATTAGTGATTGCATAAGTAGTGTTTTGTCCACAGGCCACTTTCTTAACCTGAATAATAATGATGATGATGATAATAATAATAATAATAATAATAATAATAATAATAATAATAATAATAATAATATAAATAATGTAGAGTAAATTATTTGCATAAAATGTAATAGAAATATTGAAATAATCTTAAATGTTGTTAAGGCTAGTGTTGGAAACTAGTTTTAAAAATTAAACAAAAAAAAAATTTTTTTTTGAAAACCAATAGCGAAAAACAGGGATAATGTAAGGCAAAAACGGTGTGTTAATTAGCTGCAATTTCCACACCGTCAAGCCACTCCATGTTAACTATTACAAGAGGCGGAAATCGGGTGCTTTAGATAGCAAATCAACAGTACTAATTAAATTTGACATCAGTGAATACAGAGATTCACAGGCTTTACAAAGAATATAATTTGGGATCATCAACTTAATTCAGCATTTGTAAAACTACTGAAGATGATTTTAAATCAATGAAACTTGAAATAATAATAATTATAATAATAATAATATTTTAATGTCTACAACGAATTCAAATATTTTGAAACAACATTAAATTAAAAATATAAAAGTTTAAAACTATTAAACAAAACACTACTTACTTGCCACACATCAAATTCTTCACTTACATGTTTTTCAATTAGTATTATAAATTACAAATAAAGGTATTATTAATATCCAACATAAAACTAAAGTTTGATGGATAGCAAAACGAATAAACATAAAAAAGTATGTTTGATCATAATATTAATTGGGTATTACACCCATTTACTTTCCTTTTTGGAAAGAGAAAATCAACAGGAAACTACATAAGAATAAATTAAGATGAAAATAACTTTTATCCTGTTTCTCTACACCTTAAAATAATTTTAATTTAAAGAATATTTAATTTAATATTTCCGTTACATTTAAACTTTACGTACTTTCATTTCCAATGGTTCAACAACCCGAGGGGTGGTTTGAGTTTTAATCATTTTGCCTTCAGTATCTAAATGTCCTAGTTGACCTTTCTGTCCCTGTCCCCATGAATAAACTCTTCCCTCTTTAGTTGCTATAACTGTGTGCCTTAGACCAGCAGCAATACTCACAGCTTCTGATATGTCAAGGCATATTGGTAAACTTGAAAATGGAACCTGGAAAGCAATTATGAAAAGAATACACAAAATTAAAATATATGATTACGCTATAAATATTTTATATGTTTAACATAAACAGAATGTATAAAAGAATCAATTTAGTTAATTAAAAATAAAAATAATCAAATCGGGATAAAGATTCTAATAAATAGGTTTAAACATGAGTACTTTTAAATACTCAACATTATAATTAACCAAAAAAAATATAGGTGGACTTGCTAATCGAATCAAAGTTGGAAAAAAAACTGGAAATATAGAAATATCAATATAATGAAGTTTCTTTACAATCTACATAAAAGTACTCTTGACATTTAGCACTAGATGTTATTAATCTTTTATGGGCATGCTACATCATCCTGTTAAAATTTGACATACGCAAGTTGATAGAAGAGCTGTAATGTGGGGAGAAAAGGGGATACCAAACCAGATAAAACTATTTAACATCAAAGGATAGCAATTAAAAAGAACATTTACCAAAAAAAACTCTTTAAAATTTTAAACATTATTAAAAATGCTGACAAGTTTACAAAAGCATTAACCACTGAATCTTAAAATGTCAAGCATTTAAAATGCAGCTTCTTTAAACAAGATTTATGTATTTCCTAAAACAGAAACTGAATACAAGATTGAAGTACAACCTCATAAAAACATCAGTAGAGCAAACAAACATACTCAAATAAAAAGAATAAGTTAAATATCTTCAAAGTCTTCAGAAAAAAACATTACTTTTCAACAAAATAAAACAAGTATTTCACTGACTATAATCGGAAAAAAACGCAATACCTCATTTGTAGGTAGTCCGAGCTGGGAATGACTATTGGAGCCCCATACCCATACTTGGCCTCGACTAGTTAGTGCTACAGAATGGATCCATCCACAGGCAACTGAAACTACTTTGTGATCTTCTAATCCACGAATAGATTCAAAATTTGGAACAGCACGTACCTGAGTTCCATTTCCCACCTAAACAACATGGATTATATATTTGAATATTATATATATATATATATATATATATATATATATATATATATATATATATATATATATATATATATATATATATATATATATATATATATATATATATATATATATATATATATTACATTATTATATTTTGTTTCTTAAATTTTAATTAATTAATTAATAATTAATCGTTAATTACATTTTTTGACTTATATTCAGTATCTCTGTAATTACAAAACCGATTTTGGTTAAATTTGGACAGTTGGGTGAGTTTATTCTTTGCATCGCATATATCAACTTGATATACTTAATTATTCCTTTATTCAATTACTTAATTGATTAATTATATTATGTAATTCTTAATTAATATTACGTAATATTTTATTACGTCACTTCCCGCCAAATTGTATTTCCAAATTATGGATATATGCTACCCTCCACCAAAGGTGATATTTTGTAACGCAATTATTGGTTCCCTTATGTATTTTTATGTTATTTCCTTCATACCTTTCGTTTATTTTATTTAATGATTAATTTTCATATTGATTTCTAATCAATTAAAATTCTATTTAATTATTCATGTTTGTTCCAAATGACACAACCAAAGGTGGTATTTGGCAATTTTGTAATAAGGTGCGCTCTAAAGTTTTAAAAATAATTTGCACTAAAGTTTAAAACTTACGACTATATATATATATATATATATATATATATATATATATATATATATATATATATATATATATATATATATATATATATATATATATATATATATATATATATTATATATATAAAGAACTAAGACAAATTTAAACATTTATTACTGACTAGTTTTGGGTGATTTAAAGCTTCTACCCATTGTCAAGAGGCTCAATTTCTCGTATAGCAGACTTTAAATATGTTAGTACATTTACTTTCGGTCAGTGAGTGAGTTAGCAGACTAAAATTTTGTGTATAATGAAGTCTGCAAGCGAGAGGAAAGACTCTGACCCCTTTGTCCTACGTCATGGTGCGGTCGGGGAAGTCCTTGTGTGTGTGTGGGGGGGGGAGCATGCTTGATAGTTATTCTTGAGCTCTCCTGCGAGACTTTTTTCTGAAAAGTTTTGGAGTTGGGGTAGCGCTCTCGCTTACCATCCAAGAGGTTGGAGGTTCGATTCCTCATATAGCAGACTTTAAAAATCTTAGTAACATTTATTTTCAGTCAGTGAGTGAGTTAGTAGGCTTCTCTATGATGAGTACATGTGAAAACATATTTAGAAACTTGGAAAAATTTCTCAATTCTGTATATTTTATAACCTAGTATTAAAATGTGCTTAAAAAGCTATGTTAATACAAAAAAAAAAAAAAATAATCAGAATAGAAATTAAACAAAAACCTAAATTTTTTTTACTAAAGTGAAAAAATTGTATGTCATGCAAACTGTCAAAATATAATGATTAAATTCTGGAATTTCTTTCTTAAATGTTACAAATATTTATTATTCAGAATCTAAAAGGAAAATTATAAAATTAATATTAAAACTTATTATATTGGAAAAAGTATCGAACAGTATTAATAATATATTATATATATATATATATATATATATATATATATATATATATATATATATATATATATATATATATATATATATATATATATATATATATATATATATAATAACCTGTCCACTTATATTCCATCCAGCACCATAAAGTTTGCCTTGGTTCGTAAGAAGAAAAGTATGACCACCACCTCCATATATATCTTTAATTGATGACTCACATAAGTTGTCAGGTAAATCTTCCACTCTCATTGGTTCCAAAACCTATAAATACAGAATGTTTTAAATAAAAATCGTGATGATAAAACATAAACCTAAAATTTTATATCTTAATTTACAAATATACTTTACAAATGCACCATGCCCTCGAGAGGGTATTACGGTATACATAATTTTTAAAACAAATTATACCTTACTATGGTTTGATTTTAAAGGAGCAGTTTTTTTTTTTTTTTTTTTAGGTTCAACGTTAACATATTTCACACTAAATATTAGGCTTCAAAATTCCAATTATTATTCTCTTTCCATGATACTAAAATTTATAAACAAATTCGATAAAGCAACTTGTAACTTAAAATTCTATCCTCATGGTAACTACCAGGGGCATCAGACCTGATGAACATATTGCGTTTTATTACCAATAATAAAAAATCAGGAAGAGTAAAAAGCGCAAGTAGGAATCCAAGTTGGAAAACTGCAGAAGTTGGAGAAGGAAACTTCTAATTTGATTCTGAAGTTCTCATGTGGTACTTAAAAGTTCATTGTAAATATTAAACTGTACACAAAGTACATATGACTTGAGAAAAAAAATATATATATATAAAATATAAATAGTGAAATAGTGGCAAACAATATAATGATTCAACCAAAATATTGACAATTTTTATGGAAAATATCGTTAACGATGAAAGATACTTCAGAATAATACATTCTACCAGAAACAAAGTCAATTTTGCAAGTTCCTCAAAAAAGAACTTTAGGGAAGGAGCTCATTATCACACTTAGGTAGGAAAATCTGATATATTAAAAAAACAAAAGAAAAAAAAAATCAATTTTACTAATTGGAGAAACTGGACTTTTTACAATTTTTTCTCATAAATTTAATCAGGAAACATTACCTAAAATTAGCTTTAATAACAAAAAATCTACAAAAGTTGAATATGACAGAGTGGACAAAAGTTGATAAATATGAGAGTGGATGATTGTAAAGAAAACTTTACTATCCTATTCATGTTGAAATGAATATTGGTATTTGTAAAAACTATATTTATCGTAACACGTTTCATGACTTCATATATATTTATTTTCAATAAAAAGATGACAAACCTTAAAAGTTTTAAATTAATTGTACAATTAAACATTGAAATTAAGGATGGGATGGATATCCAGTTATCAGACTTTTTTTTTTTTTTAAGTCCTTGGCCAAATGTCCAGTAAAAATAAAACTCAATTATAAAAACTAAAATTTTCAAACTATTAAAGATTAGTATTAAAGTAGACATTATTAAGTATGGTATATAACTTTGCTTTGTACTGCATGTATCTAACGCAGGTGCAAATACACAGTGTGTGTGTGTGTGTGTGTGTGTGTGTGTGTGTGTGTGTGTGTGTGTGTGTGTGTGTGAGTGTGTGTGTGTGTGTGTGTGTGTGTGTGTGTGTGTGTGTGTGTGTGTGTGTGTGTGTGTGTGTGTGTGTGTGTGTGTGTGTGTGTGTGTGTGTGTGTGTGTGTGTGTGTGTGTGTGTGTGTGTGTGTGTGTGTGTGTGTGTGTGTGTGTGTGTGTGTGTGTGTGTGTGTGTGTGTGTGTGTGTGTGCTGTGTGTGTGTGTGTGTGTGTGTGTGTGTGTGTGTGTGTGTGTGTGTGTGTGTGTGTGTGTGTGTGTGTGTGTGTGTGTGTGTGTGTGTGTGTGTGTGTGTGTGTGTGTGTGTGTGTGTGTAGTGTGTGGTGTGTTGTTGTGTGTGTGTGTGTGTGTGT
>SEYY01020491.1:0-12500 GCA_009176605.1 Armadillidium nasatum | reverse complement strand
AAGGTTCATCTTTGTATTTTGATTTTAAATGCCCCCATAAAGATTTGGTTGAAAAATTTTTTACTTGGGCACCCTGGAGGTCCTCTTCTAATTTCCTAGCTGCAGATGTTACATTTAGCTATTTCGAGCCTATCCTGATACATTGTAAAGTACTCCCATACTACTGAAGCTGATCTTTTAGCCAGTGACAAAGTATAAACAAAATAATAATTTTGAAATAATGTAGCTAAATGATACAAATTTGATACACAGCAATAAAATAGCAATGATATGTATAAATATAGGTTATATTGATAATTTTATATCTTACATTTTTTCAAACTTTAACTTAGGGTTACCTAAGTAAACCTGTTGAATCACTATTGTGAATCAGAAAAAAAAAATTTCAAAATATTTTGTAGTTTTTTAAACTTTTTATACAAAATCTGTAATTTTTTGAAATTTTTTCAGAAAAAATTATATCAAATAATATAAGTGAATGTTAGCTATTCTACTCCTTCCTTATAATTAAATAAATCTCAATTAAAATTATATCTAATTTTCGGGTAAATGTTAAGAAGTTGTATGACTATTCGATGTATAGAAATATCGATATATCAATGCAAATTTTTTTACTTGTTATTATTTAGCTTTCATTTCATTTATACCTATATTGTTATTAAAATTGTTGTTATTATTTTTATTATTATTATTTAGTTTTCTAGCATACTTAGTTCGGCTTATCATAACCTGAGAGATCAACATTGCTGTGTGATACAGGCCTAACCGATAGATGTATCGATGTTGCCGTGGGATACAGACCTACAGGATAGATGGATCAATATTGTCTTGGAATACAGGCTTACTGCCATAAGAGAAATGCATATCCGAAACTAATAGTTTTTCTGAGAAATACTCACCTTAAACCCACAATTTTTTTTTGTTGCAAAAAAAAAATAATTTATAATTTCTTTTTGATACATTTTTCTTTTTACACTTGTCACATTCTTTTTCGGTAACTGCTAATTTAAAATGCTAAAAAAATGCAAGAAGACTCCAATCTGTGGAACAAATTTCACTTATATCCTTAACATTCATCTTAATATGGAAAAGTACAACTTGGCATAATATCACTTTAACTAAAAAACAAAAAGTCAAGAATGCACAGGACGACCAGTCAATAGTAAGTCATAATCACCTTTGCATATAGTGAACTACGATAATATTCAATCATTCCTGTACCATTCTTGACTTTTGATCCACGAACCATCATCATTATCATTTACCGTCAAACTCATACACTGTTTCGCGTACACTGGACGCACCAAAAAGTAACCGATTTATCTATGAATCCCACAAACAACGTCGTTTCCTTTAAAAATTATAGATACAAGAGTAAGATAGTCTAGTTTAAAGTAATATAATTCTAATTACCAATATCATGTTTGATACTATGGAAAGATCATTCAATTTAATATAATATCTAAGCTATACAATATAATTTGTATATATTTTGATAATGGCGTCTAGTTATCATTTAGAACTCACCAATGTATGGATTAACAACCTGCTTAAAGTTTTCATCCGGTATTCACCTATCACTATATTTTTGAACCTTATTCTAATTTACAATTTGTCTAAATATTTCAATTATAATCAAATGATAAACTTGATTAAATTTTGTTAAAACTTAAGAGCGAGGCGAGGATTGGTCAGAACAAATTTTTAACAATAACCAAAATAATTTACTTCAGCATATACTTTTAATTCTAAATTAACTCAGAATTACTAAAAATCCTATAAATTATAGTGTTTTCAGAGGAATACATTCTTAAATTAAGAGAATTAAGTTCAAGTAACCTTGTCCACACTAAATTTATTTAATATCTCTTAAAAAAACTGTAGAAATCTTTTGTGAAGACAATTATGTATAATATATAAAATTAGCGAGAAATAAATTTTTGTGGTAACACAAGATGTGACTGCAATATCGAAAAGGGTATAAGAGCGCATTATGAACCCCTCGGCCATGCAACACCACAGACGGAGGCCACACATTCATCATCGTGATCCGGATCCTATAACATTTCGATCACATGAAACTAACCGCCAATTTTAAATACTCGGCTCTCCAGATATCATTTTGACATATCTGTACATTACGTTCCATTAACGCACGCGCAAATTAATTCACTCTTGACCACTTAGTTTCTCACAAATATACCTTCCAAATCAACAAGTTTTGTGTGCACAGAACACAAGCGGATGGCGAAGGATGGAATAAGGGTTCATTCTTTGGAATGACACCCTCAGCACCCCTCAATTTAGTTTATGTCTGAGATTTTTCAAACATGTATAGAAGTTAATATTGGATATATGCTAGAGATATAGAGATTACTATCGTAGTCATTCATTAATCTAACGCTGAAATATAAGCACTCTAATCTGTAAATTGTGGGAATAGAAGGGAAGCCACAGGAAAGAGTGAGGAGCCTATTCCAGACACCGGCCCGATGGTGAGATAGGGACACTAGATAATTCCCCTACAGTGAAACATGAAAAGAAATAAACCAAAGGGCAACAAAATGGTCTAACCCACCCAGCAGTTAAGCCCAGTAGAGTGTACTTTGATCACTCCTTAATTCGAGAGTTCATTGTTGTGTAGCTATAACCATACACAGAGTACTCCTCTTTCCTTGAACTTATTCAAGTAACAGTAAACCAAACTCATTCTAAGCATATTCTCAATCGTAAGGTGCTTCAGTAGGAAACGTAAACCATATAGATTCATTTGATTAAAATAACATATTACAGATTATATTTCTAAATTTACATTGTTCAGATAAGGGAATAATAGTAGTAGATGTAAATAAGAGGACCTAAAGTCTAAAAGCAAACCATATCACTAATTCTGTTAGAATAATCGGACAATGTAAATGTATTAAACATTAAGAAAGATACGGGTTTTTTCAAAACGATGACTCAAGAGAGGAAGAAACATTCGCACTGTGCAGTCCTATGATGACGCTGAGCATTTATTTAATTATTATTAATAATGATAGAGATAACACTACTTAATTCCACTTCTCCGCCAGGGTAAGTCTCATGGATTCAAAAAATAAGTGAGGGTATCAGGTTGAAGGATCGCGTCCCTCGGTACCTCCCTCAAAACACCACCATCCACCAATCACACACCGAGAGGAGAGCGATACCACGCCATCAATCCTGCAATGCACGCACAATTAAAAAGATTATCCATTGCGCTCCCTGCGTATACTTATCAATACTATCAAACATTTTGTAAGCTCAACTATGAAGTCTCGCTTGATCCCTCTCCTAAGTCCTTCGTGAGAACCCCATCTCTTTCACTTAAATACATCCTGAGTGCTAGGCTGTCAAGGATTAAAATGTGCAATTACAATGGATAGTAAAGACGAGACAATTTCATTTTGGCAGTCATAAAATATTTTTTAATTAGTTTTTGGTTTTTTTTCCTTTTACGATATATATTACCGTCTGGAAAGAAAAGTAAGTTTAGAATCATATCTTATGCAATATACACTATCCCTGACAGCTCCCAACTAATATATCCGGAATTACCAGAGATGTCATTGGTATGTCACAACAAATTGAGGAGTGGTAGACACAATTGATGGAGACCGGGATATAGTGAATTGTCCGGATGATGCATTAACCTCAGCCAGCTTGTCAGAGTTGCCACACGTGGCATACCATCAGCCATGAGTGAGCCGGTGGATCTTGGAGCATCGGAGTCATATGCTAAGATGTTAGAAGTGCTAATATAGTTGAATGGCACTCAGAAAGAGCATGAGCTAACACTCACTCAAGTTTGCACACATCTATAAACTTTATATTATTAGAAGGAAATTAATTGTGTAGCCAAAGTAATGGTGGCAATGCGTGCTATATAGAAGAGCATCTCAGGAATCACTGGAGGAAAAAAAGGTCAAAAGGGGCGGCTTAAATAGATTAAAGGCCAAAGAGGCAAGGGCTTAAAGAATTAACATAACTATTAAGGGAGAGAGATAATTCCGGTAATTAATTAGTTAGGATAATACGCGTATTTATATATATCGGATTAATAGATACTCCTTCATGAAAAAGAAACTAGCGAATAGGGAGAGGTCTGAACAAACTCCTACTCTAAAGTTCATAATGGAATGATATACAAACGAAAAGATGCAAGGGAGCAAATTTTCCTTCAAAATTTCCCCTTGCGTCTTCCAAACATCAATTATGGCAAACTGTTACTAAGATTTGACACGTATTATATACTTCCCAGTCTTCATTTCATTATGCCTATTATGTCTATTTTCCTCACACGGTTGGCAACTGGCATACTGCTTTAGGTACAAGAATAATATCACATGTCCCTATAAATAATTATCATATATAAGAGAGATGAGGTAAGATTATTAACATTAATAATTAATAATTATAACGACTAAAATGAAAAGAACAATAAAAGTTATAAATGTCACTAAAATATACATATTATATATAATATAGAATATAATTTATAATTAATATAATAGTTAGCCTTATATAGATATCTGCTAACTACTGAGCTCACAAATCAGCCAAACTTATAAAAGATGGATAAATCATTATGTGCAGTACAACAATAGGATATTAATATACCATAAGGGAGGAATCATAGAAGTACTGCAAGTTTTGACGTCAATTCAAAAAAGAGCAGCCCCTGACCAGCAAAACTCAATGGTCAGACACTTCTTAATTGCTACAAGCCAAAAGGGCAAAAGCCTAGAGTCTAATGAGGTCCGAAATTCATCGATACAGATCTACAGACAGTTTTATATTATAATGTTTGAAAGTACTGCTATAAATCATACTCCTAACACACACTTTTCCTATAGAAATACTCTGCCCTGCCTATTGGCTCGAGATACCAGCAACACTTTAAAAGATTGCAAAAAATCAATAGTACGAATAAATACGCATCTTTAGGAATAGCCCATGCGAGTTCAAATCATGCCTACAAAGACTTACCAAATCTTAAACAGGTCGCTTGTATGAGTCCAATAGCAAGCATTTATAATTTCTTACAGATTAGAAATAGTTAACTGTGAGTGAGTTTAATTCAGTTACTTTTTAAAACTTATTGCATTTTATATAATGACGTCAATCCCTAAAGGACTCCCCCTTGAATTCGTCAAATGCAGCAAAGGGTATTTAACGCGAAGGGCATAAAAATGTCATAGTGACATCAACCGCACGTACATAGTATATAATAGTTTTTTAGTCCTTTCTAGATTACTCTCAACAGACTAAATTATTCGGCTTCAAATTATAATGGGCAAATACAAAGAATCTTTCAATCACAAAACAAACTATTATTTTTTATCACAGGAAAAAATGTAGAAAAAAGTAGAAGAGTATTTATCTATAAAATTTGGATTTTAATAGTACTGTGAGAATATAGAGCAGATTTAAACACACTTATAGAAAAAATTAATGTACTTCGGATATGTAATAGATCTTGACAATTTGCCTCATACGACGCTTTGCCCACTTATGCTGAATTTGCGAACAAAAAGGAAAAATCCGTTTGGATTGACGTCATTATAATCAGAATATTTAAATAGTCGACTCTCTTCCCAGCTAATACATTTGTATTATGGATACAGCCCACGAACCTCTCCTATGTGTTTACTATAGTGAAATAACTCAAAATAGTGTTTAATGCATTCTATGCACTATACTTTGTCTTTGGGCGTCGAGTAAGTAAGAATACATAAAAAAAAAGAAAAACCCCCAAAAAAATCAAACAAAAATAATATACTGCACTCTCACAGACTATTTCAATACATAGAATGTCACAATAATTGAGATTGAGACTCCCTGGAGCGAGTCAGCACGACCTATTAGAATACGTGTCATCTTCTTGAGCAATACTGAACCGAGAGACCATTGGCTCTATGTCAGAGCGAGTATCGACCGAGTGATATTATAGCATTTCCATTAAAGGTTGCTGGTTCGAGCCATAATACAGAACAAGTTTTCCTATAAGTAAGAAAAGTAGTCTGTTGAAAGCTCAGTCGTTAGTTCTACGTATATTTTTAGACAAATAATAATAAACCGTCTGTGACTGGAGAATGAGATATGAAGAACCCGCATTAATCTGACCTCGTTTGCACCCCTCTTTGGTCTTAAAAAGTTGTTCTGGAGTCGGGGGCGCTCTTTGAGAGAGAAAGAGACGTCATATAGCGCTAGGTTAATTACTAATTGAATAGACCACACATTTGAGACTCTCATTGTTTATATTCGCACCATCAAGAAACTTAACATCTACACGTTTTTGCTGATATGCGAGTCCAGTAGACTATAAATATCTAATATTATGAATAATCACAAACTAAGAATAATAATATGAGTTAATTTTTTACTACATTTATTTATGCAGCTCACTATTACGATACATAAATATATTATATATGATAGTAATAAACTTAAAATAAGCATGTATTCCAATAATATAGTACCATATATCGTAATAACACTATTAATTATTATATGATAATAGAAGCAAACTAATTGTAGCACTTATTTTTCTATTAAGTAAAGGCATGGTGCTTGTCCGAGTGCAGCTGCCAAGTAGGGGAAGCTATGGGAGTGAAATACGCAGAGTGCAATGAGTGAAACGAAGGAGGAAAGGGAGGGGAAATCTTATGGCCCAAATGCATCACTTATCGTGATGAAAATAATTACATGAGAGGTCCAGTTTGTAGTGATTGGTAAGCCCCCCAAATTTCGTGTTAGTCTGTATACATGAAGATTTTATCGAGAATAAAATAACTAGATAATCCAGCCGTTGCGTGAGTTATATATTGAATGTCCGAATAATCCCTTAATTAATTATGTTAATCTCTTAATCCCCGCCCCTTTTTGGTACTTAATCCTTTAAGCCCCGCCCACTTGAGACGCGTTTTTTCGTCAAGTCGGCAGTGTTTCTCCTCCATAGACACGAACGCTAGCACCACCAATTATTTGTAGGCACACATATTAATCACATCTAAAACTGTACTAGTGCTGAGTGTAGCTCATTGCCTCTTTCCACGATAGTTTGTGCCAAGAATATTCTAAAAACTTTGATAATTAATTAAGCACTTTCCTAACATTTTCTCACAAGCACTATATGGCACGAGCGGCACTATTATAAGCAAGACCAACGCCCACAAATGGCATGAAGAGACTCCAGTGCCAAAATGACATGCGGGACACGTAGGTAAATTGGATCATTCAATTCCAGCATCATACTATCACGTGCAAATCATCCCTGTACATACACCATATTCCACGGTGACAATCCAAATGTCCTCAATTGTGCTAATCCGGATAATATTTTGACTGAGTGCCATAGTCAGGATGACTAGGATAAATCCTATTGAATATCAGCCTATAACACATTCTAAGATGTTAATGTATTATTAAGTTTACGAAGATGTAGTGTGATCAACGAATGGGACTTAATGTAGATGGAGCTAGCGAGTTTCATATGTTGTTATGACTTTATCAAAATATGAGATTCAAAAAGTATTATATTTATCACCAGATAGTGATTTGCTAACTATGAAGATCTCTAATTATGATGGTGAAAATCACTAGGTTGAATGGATCGATTCTCTCGAGTGGAATTGGAATATATTAGGTGAGGAAGGTGCGATGGGCGCTCACTCTAATCCATAGATAATCCCCTCAACTTTAAGAAATTACATGACTTACCACTGGCGGTATACTTATGAATTTGATAAAAATTTTAAATACAAACTTCAGGTTACTAGAAACTCGAGGTTTAGTACCTCAGTTCTTGAGATGTCAATATCGTGAAAAAACCTGAAATCTTTTTACTAAAATGTTAATTAACATTTTATTCAATTGTATTCCGAAAATATTTCAGCAGAAATTTAAGTTGATAAATTTATGTTAGCTTTATAGAATGGTATCTTACTCCCTAATTCCCTGCGAACATTCTAAAATATTCTGTATGTTGATCAAAGTGAAATACTTAAGTTGATTTAACGTTCCACCTTGAAGTCACTTCGAAAGAGAATAAATTGACATTAAATAATGTTTACCTTACTTTTGAAATAACACGTTTTCATCAAGAAAAGGAAAATTTTACTCTGTTGGATGGTATAGCGAAACAATCAAATTTGCAAACTATATCTATGAATTTGAAGATAAGCCTGCTACTATAGCAGATAGTGATACACGAAAGAACGAAAGAAATAATTTAAAAACTCCTCGCATGATTTGTATTCACCACATGGATTGAAGCTAGAAAAAAATTACGACGGCTGTGCGGAATAACATGATGGCTCGAATATATTTTTGTGAACGTAGATGACTGGTCAACGAACCAAAAATCTATCGAGCTAATTGAATTAAGCCAAAGTGTACAGATTATCAAAATGACTTGAAACCACGTAATTTTAATAAAATGGCGGAGTTCTATAGTGATAAAAATATGTAGAAATGGTAGATAATTGATAGGTGTATGTTCTGTGTGTGTATTAGCAACCGTTAGTGATGTAAACGCTCATAGTAAACCTTTGATTTCGGATGATTTCAGTAGTCGTGAGCAAAACAGGCAAAAATAAAGAATATTAGAATTTTTTTATAATTTATATTATAGAGGGATAGTTGTAACACAAGATTTACGACGCTTTTTAAGAGATATAAAATAATGAGAAAGGGGATTAGATAAAATATTTTAAGGTTAATCTTAAAAACAATTATACAGAGGCTACCCACAATGACACTATGAGGAGAGAGAATTATTGGCTTATAGGAAAATAACGATAGAAATGAACCTATATGTCGCTTATATAACGGTATAGTTAGATACCGATGAGGAGGAGCCGAGAGAGGAATATAGCACATAGCATAACGGTATCACAAATGTAAAAATGAATAAAGTACAAAATATAGTTGAAGAAAACGCGGATCATGAGAACCACTGAGTATAGACAGGTATTAAATACACTCAAGCGGGAGGTTCTAAGAGGAACCATAACAGGAGCGCCATAAACATCACAACAGTTACTATCAAATGGATTTAATATTAATGTAGTATAAAGGATGTCTTTCAACTCGTGTATCTAAAAACCCTATATTAATGGTATGCCACTAAGTGTACAAAACGTTACACATCCTACTACAGTTAAAAAATCGTTAATTTTAAAAAACCTAGCATATCACACGGCAATTCTTAATAAGTGAAACGGACTCGTGTGTTTTGTGGAATGATTATACCAGCAATTTGGGTTCAGGTAGCGGATAAACCAAACAGGGTTGGCACCGGATAAAATGATTATAAAGTAATGAAGCGTACGGATGACCAAAAGAGCATGAAAAAAGTATACATAATAAAAAGAGAAAATTGAATTGGTAATATTTAACGATATAGTATTTAGTAAAAGTCAAAGTGATGATCGAAACTTCAATAGCCACATATGGTCTACTCTTTAGAACATTATGGAGTTATATTAGTGAGTTAAATTAGTAATAGTAGTGAATGTGCAAACACATGAAATTTAACAAGAGATAACTGCATTTGGAGAAAGCTATAACAAGAACCAACGTTGGAAAACTTGAAATCATAAGAATAAAATTAAACGATTAGATTTGTGCTTACTTATTCCATAAGTAAAAATATACTAAGAGAGCAAGTGGAAATATATAAATACAAACACACATTGAACACTCACACTTAGTTAAGAATACAATGATAAATATAATAACAACAATAATTATACATAAAATATGATAAAATAAAATAATAATAATAATAATAATAATAATAATAATAATAGGCATAAGTGAAAAAAAAAATCTAAATTATAATAATACACATTTCAATAAATTTGGGTTTTATATGATGTTTTGAAATATCAATATTTTCAAATATCACTATTTGTATAACAGTACATTGCAGAAGAAACTAACGGAACAGTCGAAGGACAAATATGGCAACCTGTTATTCAATTGATTTTGCTATTTTTGTACAAACGAAGGCCAGTCGAAGAACAGTTGCTTCACCATTTGTAGTGAAAATATCAGTTTTTTCTTTTTTTTTAAATAGTTTCTTTTTTTTTTTTTTTATATATTATATTACTCGACCGCCAAAAGAAAAGTATGTGTAGAATGCATTTAAACATATTTTGAGTTCATATTTTTAATATAGTAAAAATAGGAGAGGTTCGTGCTGTATCAAATTAATACCTTACATTTAATTTAAGCTTTCAATATTTTTCTCCTTATATTTTCAACTGAATAATAATAATAAAAATGCTTAGCAGATGCTTACTATTACCCAGAGTTTGCTTGGAACTAAATACCCACTTCCTGTCTATATTTCTTATGTATGAAATTCCAGCTGGGTGAGTTCTACTTGACTAATACTAGATAAGCTTATTCACTACTTTATGAACACTACCTTATGATTTAAAAACATTTTTTTAAACAATATGTACAATGGTATTTGACAATAACAGAAAAATAGTTTCAAGCTACATGGATAACTTATCAAGTGAGATGCCTAAATCTAACAAATTTCTTACTCCTCATAACTGCTAACAAGTAACTCAGATGAAAAGACTTGGATATAAATTAATTTCAATAAAAGTCCGGAGTTCATAATTACAAATTTAATAAACTAAATTATTAAATATAATTTATCTTATTAATGAACACAGTAAATAATTATAGTAAATGAAAGAAAATAAAATCATTCCTGTCTGTACCTAAAAATGAAAATACATTATCAATATTTTAAAAGTATAGATAGCCTTATGACTCTATCAATTATTACGTCAATTTTTATCTTATATTTTTATTTATTAAAATAAAAATGAAAATACATTATCAATATTTTAAAAGAATAGAATAGCCTTATGACTCAATTATTACGTCAACATTTAACTTATATTTTTATTTCTTTATTACGCTTAGTCCTACAAGTCTACAACTAGATCAGAGGGGAACATGTTCATCCATATAATGATTTTTGTTTTGGAACGAGCTTGCAATATAAACCAATTCCTTATTCGTTAAAATAAAAAAAAAAATAAAAAAATATAATAAAAAATAATTATATATATATATATATATATATATATAATATATATATATATATATATATATATATATATATATATATATATATATATATATATATATATATATATATATATATATATATATATATATATATATATATATATATATATATATATATATATATATATATATATATATATATATATATATATATATATATATATATATATATATATATATATATATATATATATATATATATATATATATATATATTATTGAGAATCCTTATATTTATATTTATTTAATGATTTAGGAAGTATCAAATACGCCCTTAAAAAAAATGGCAACACTCTATGTTTGTCACTAGTTACACGCTTAAAAAAAGCGAGGTTGTTGTTTAACTTGCGATTTGCTATTAAAACGATGTCGGTGTAAATCACTTTGGCAATTAAGTTTAACATTTTTTTTTTAACTACATCGCCCATATTGAACCTTAAGAAATCTTCCAGCACGTAATGTATTAACTGATCGAATTATTAGTAGCCTTATAGTAGATATATATACTTTTAATCCTTTGAGTAGGATCTTGGAGCTTTGTGATAAAAGTTAGGCCTAACCTTGACATACTCAATCCAGATACCTTTTTTAAAGTTTGCCTTTTGAATTAAATTGACATTTTATTATTCTAGGGTTGAGTTAGTGTTTAACTTGAATTGAATGTATGACTGGACTTTACTATTAACTGGGCCTTAGTTTTTGAGCAGAGTTTGAGAGTTTCTTGCTTGTTTGGATTGGAGTTATGTTCTACTAGGCTAAAATTTAATTAACTACTTTAAAATCTACTTAAGCGCTTAAACGTACAAGCCGATCATCCAAGTATTTAATTCTTGGAAACAAAGTAAATCCAAATTTAAGAACAATTTAAATGGTGAGTTCTTTATTAATTTCCTTTTATTAATTTGTAGGCTAAATTTTAATAGAATTAAGGTTTAATTTTGGCAAAAAGCAGTTACCATATCTGCATAAGCGTTTTCAAGGGTTTCACGCCAAAGAGAATCCCAATAATATATATATATATATATATATATATATATATATATATATATATATATATATATATATATATATATATATATATATATATATATATATATATATATATATATATATATATATATATATATATATATATATATATATATATATATATATATATATATATATATATATATATATATATATATATATATATATTGAGAATCCGTATATTTTATATTTAATCAATGATTTAGGAAGTATCTAAATCTCCCTAAAAGAATCTATTAAAAAAATGGCAACAATTCATGTTTATCACTAGTTACACGGCTTAAAAAAAAGCGAGGCTGTTGTTTACTTGCGATTTGCTATTAAAACGA
>SEYY01020490.1:22500-33554 GCA_009176605.1 Armadillidium nasatum | reverse complement strand
GGCAGTAGAGCCATCGACTAAGCGTCGGTTGCGTAGGTCTACGGTGAGATTGAAATGGGATAAGAAATCAGCACCTAAGATAGGCTGAGATACGTCCGCAATGACAAAAACCCAACGAAACTTGCGACGTAGGTTTAAGTCCAAAGAGCAACTTCGTTCTCCATACGTAGCAATGGCAGTACCGTTGGCAGCGTAAAGGTTTGCCCCTGGAAGAGGTGTGGAAGGAGAAGAGTTCTTCGGCAGGAGACTAATTTGTGCTCCTGTATCTATAAGATAACTACGGTGCGTAGAATGGTCATAAATACGTAGAAGGCGGGAGGCTGGAGCAGCGGAGATGCCAGGGCCAGTATTCCCGCCTACTGACTGGCATTCGGGTTTCCCTGAAAAAAGAGCAAGGTGGGTTGCATCCCCGAGCATTGTTTCCAAAAGTGTTATGGTAATAGCACAATTCACATCTCCCTCCTGAAGGAGAGCGAGCGCGGGCTCGAGTGGGTGTTGCAGAGCGAAAGCGTGTGGCTTGTTGTTGATTGGATAATATAAGTTTGTGAAGCATGTGTTGTATCGAATCTAAACTAGACTCCAACCGAGAAATACGTGCGTTACAATCCTGCGCCCCTGTGTGGGGTACTGCGGCAGGAGCTATAGCAGCACAAGCGTAAGGTTGCGAAGGAGTAAGAGGTGCGAATGGGGGCTGGTGCGGATGTGCGGGCGGTGTTGGTGTAGTGGCCGACTGCCTAAGGGAAGCTGCCTGAGGTATGGCCGAATAAACAATAGAATGACCTGAAGGAGGGTGCGAAGGGTACCGTAGGACCCTTTCTGCGATCTCTACTATGTTTTGGAGTGGTGTAGACGATGGGCATGCTGCCACCACTCTCTGCACTTCCAGAGGAAGCTTCTGTAGGAATATTTCTCTCAAGAATGTCTCCTACCCGCTGACTGGTGAGCCAACTAGGCCTAACATGCGGGAAAGGAGCTGACGTGGGGTTCTATCCCCCAATTCCTCGCCTCGCAAAAGTTGAGGGATATTTTCTTCCTGTGGGGTAGCCTAACGCTGCAAGAGTTCCTGCTTTATGGCACCATATGCGTTCTTCCTCTGATAGTCATAATCAAAGCTCTGAGAAAAGACCTGTAAGAAAGGCTGCTGTAAAATTCAGGAAATTTCTGAAAAATTTGAATGACTTGTAAAAATTATATTTGATATGCTTTTAAACTTAAGTTAATTTGTAGAATTTAGTTGTAAGGTAGATGTAGGCTTATTTTAACTTTAAATATGATTTTGAATTTAACCTTGTAGAAATGCATGTTAGAATAAATAGCATGTTTTGATGATTGGTCTTAACTTCTACTTATTGATTTAACTTTGAATTTTCCCTTAATTTAAATTAAAATTAAAATTCTTGTTGTGGGAGGATATTGGAAATTCTTACATTTTGCTTTAAAAGATACACCTATTTTTGGGTTTGCATCTTTGCTTGTTAGTAAAAAAAGCAAAACTCTGGTTTATTTTTGAAGTATCAAATACGCCCTAAAGCTATGTTCCCATTTTGAATGGCAACACTAAAAATGCTGTTCGCTACTTTTTTGAAGATGCTAGGGCACTCGCTACCTTGGTTTTAACCTCGTTAGAAACAAAATTGAAATGTAAATGTGTTATAAAAATAATATCACCCACATCGATGAAAAGATCTTCCTGAACGTAATGTATTAACTAATTGATAACCTTTCTTTGAATATTAATTGTCTTTTTTAGATGTTAGGACACTAAGTTTAAGCTCTGATAATTATTTTGGAACTGACTTTAGACAGTCTGCTCTTTTATAAATTTGCATAGTTTGATTTTAATTTTTGGCAAGAGTTTAATACATAATCTATTGGGGTTTAAAATTTGACTTACTTTGACATTTACCTGTATAAAATTTTCTGGAGTTGAGATTTATTGCCCTGATGTTTGAATGGCAATTGTTCTGTTAAGAAAGGTTCCATTTGTCTATTAAATACTTACTAATTTAAATATAGTCTTTAACGTTCATAAGGCGCTATACTTCCTAAAATAACTTTTTTAAGGAAACATACCTAAAAGTTACATATATTTTAAATTTGGCTTGAAGCTCATTTTAATATTTGGTGAGTAACTTTAGATTTTTTATTGAATTTAATTACTATTTTCTTTAGGGCTAATATATCTTAGTTTGGTTTACGTTGCTTTAAAATAGGATAAACAGTCACAATACTGTTTAATTAAGTCTTCAGGATTTCTATAAAAATATAATATATATATATAATATATATATATATATATATATATATATATATATATATATATATATATATATATAATTATATGGTATATGAGTGTGAGTGTGTGTGTGTATGTTTGTGTGTGCTCGTGCATGCATGCGTACCGCGTATGTGGGATAATTTTTTCCCCCAGATCCGAACGTCCTTTTAGGCCCCTCCCCCCGGTACAGTATAAATCCCCCCCGGAGAAAGTGGTCTGAACTGATCACTGTTGGGGAGATTCTCCTCCAAATAAGCCTAAACAAAATTTAGCATCTTTTTTCTCGTGATCTTTATTGGCAAGATCACATTATTTCTCTTTCTAACAAGCTTCTAAAAGGTTGGGTGTTTGGAGGCGCCTACAGCATTTCTTCACTCCACCCTAGTTGCTTGCTCTGTATAGGGGTATTATTCGCACCTGTATGGAGTACGCATCCAACATCTGGGGTGGTTCCATTCATACATCTCTCCTGGAAAAGGTGGAGTCTAGGGCTTTTTGCCTTATCAACTCTCCTGCTTTCGCTAATCCTCTCCAGTCTCTTCCTGCCCGTCGAATTGTTGCGTCACTCTCTTTGTACTATCGCTATTACAACGGACACCTCTCTTCTGAACTCTCGTAGCATATCTCCTTCATTGAGAAGGGCTCGTGCTACTCGTCTTTCTACACAGTCTCATCCTTTCTCTATCCAACTCTCTGACCCCAGACAACCACTATACTCAATCTTACAAGTACTCTACTGGTAAAGTCTGGAACACACTTCCTATTTTCTCAAGTTCCTATGACATACACTTTCAAAAGCCGTGTATCAGGTCATGTCAGCCTTTAATTTGACCAGGTTCCCGACTTTCCCCCTAACTCTGGTGGAATTTTAATAGGCCTCTGGCCTTTGCCCACCAGAGGTGAAAAAAAAATATGCGTATCTTTGCATCCAGCATTAATGGAAGCCAATCGAAAAATTGGAAGAAGGTGGGAGGGGGTGAGGGCCAGTCTACAATTTTTGCCCGGGTGACGAAACGGTCAGGTACGTCCCTACCCTTGCCTGTGGACGTGTTTCACTCGCTCTGAATTCGTGATAGCCTGAATTGCAGTATTTTGCCTGCCTGGATGGACGGCATATGCCCTTGCATATGCTCTCAAAAAAAAATAAAAAATAAAAAAGCTTGACTCTACGCTGAAACCAGCGGCACAGAAAATATTTTGGCAGATTCTTTGATTTTCGTAGAAAACTTCGCTGTAGCAATTAACAGCTGATCCATATAAGCAAACGTAAATATATTTTAAAATCTAATTTAATCAGTCACTTATAATTTAAGCTATCACTTTAATTAATTAATATCATAAAGGCCATATGTAGGAATAAGATAACGGATGAGTCAAACCATGTCAAATAATTTTAAACAAGCTTTGTCGGTAGCCTTGATTAAAAACATCGGAACGTACCAAATTCCGAATAATTGAAAATTATTAATTTGCTTCCTTTAAAACACGTTAAAATGATCCGAAAATGTTAAAATAATTACCCGTAATAATTTGCAAACAAATCTATCTGAGTTAGGATATTTACAAAAGATATTTATTCTTAAAGAAGTCGTTGTCCTAATTCCTCCATGTTTGTTTACATAACGTGACCATTCAAGATTGCGGCAGCAAAAATTGAAGATAGAAATTTCTATCTGCCGCGAGTAGAAATTTATTGCAGCAGAACTCGTGGGATACGTTTTATGGGATATTTCGCTTTAGCAATATTCAAGATCTTTAAAGAATCTTGACTGTGGAACACCCTCCTTAAGGCCTTTGACGAGGGAGGGTTTTCTTTTATTTTTTTATTTTAAAAAGTAAAAACTGATAAGGGAAGAAAATAATTACAACTATACCGTGACTAAAGTGACTAAACCTAGTAAACTACTATGGCTAAACTTTTTGTTTCATTATTGTTATTACCATGATTGAATAGCATCGTGTTTTTTTATCAGTTTTATTTCACTTTATAAATAGGATATACAATAAATAATTGCAGAAAAAAAGTTTAATTATACTATATATATATATATATATATATATATATATATATATATATATATATATATATATATATATATATATATATATATATATATATATATATATATATATATATATATATATATATATATATATATATATATAAAATGAAGGTCAACAACAGAAGTCTGTTTGTCTGAGAAAAATGGATAAAGATAAAATTTAGATAATAAATCTTAGAATTCAGAAATAGTAGTAGGCTTCCCTTTATGTTAACTAAAAATGGATTCGACATGGAGAAAACTAAAAAATTGGGTATTTTGTATTTATTTTGTGATTGTAGTTTATATTGTATCAATTTGGTATAACACACTTCAATATGTGACTCCTCATAAGAAAGCAAGTAAGCTATAATTACTCATTTATTACAGTTATTTCTTAAATTCCCCTAAGGAATTTAGGGTATGTGTCTTAAGAATCCCTTTAGGAATTTAGGGGGTAGCATGGCAATCCTTTTAAATTCTTAAGAGTTAAGTGTAACAGATTCTACCAGTAAATTATTTTATTCCTATTGAAAATATTGAATGCAAATGTGTATGTTCTAATTTATATCAAAACATAGAATAGGGTAATGTATTTATAGTAAAACATAAAATAGGGTAAGGTTTTTATAGGTATAGTTTTTGGGAATATTAATTTGTTTGTGTTTCAGAACTCAGAGTTACATAAGTGCATTACTAATTTTTTTAATAAAAGCCATTTTGTCCCATAAAAATTTCAATACTTTTCACCTTAAAATTTTTATTTTCCTGTAAAAATTGAATATCAATTGCTTATTCTGAATTTAACATTGATTTTGACATGCCTTTATCTTCAGCAAGAACATGAAAAATAAGAGATTGGAAGGAGCTATAAGGTCCTTTGAGGATTTTACTTTTCAAACTAAATAAGATAGTTTACAAATCTAAATACACATGCAATATATAATATGTATAACCCAGTGTACACAATATATAGACTGAATATGTGATGGCAAACAACTGCATCAAAAGAAACTTGCTTTTTCCTCTTTCCCTCTTCTAGTATCTTCTGATGGTACAAATGCTATTTTACCTTCTTTTAAAGCTGAACTCTTCACTCAAACTTTTGCTTCTAATTCAATCTTAGGTGATTCTTGAGCTGTTTCTACCCCTTCAACCCCCTCAAACTCATATATATATATGCCTAAAATTGCAATTTCTTTTAAAGATGTCATTTCTGCTCTCTCTGAGCTTAACACTAGGTGCATGATCCTGATGATATCCTTCCTGTGGTTCTAAAAAAACTTGTGCTTCTGAACTTGCATCCTGCTTCACTAAACTATTTTGTCTCTATATTTTTACTTAAAACTTCCTTTGCTGGAAACATGTACTCATTTAGCCTGTGCTGAAGGGGAATCCCCTCTCATGCCTCTAACTATTGTCCTATTTCATTAGCTGCTGAAAGTTTTCAGAGAAGATTTGGAAATATCTTAATTCTTCTAATCCTCTGATCACCAGTACTAGTGATCTTGTTTCCTTTTTCTGACTTTTGGTCCTTTGCTCTTTGGTGTTTTGGTTAATCTTTCACTGTATCACTGAACATAAAAGCCTTTGATAGAGTCTAACAGCAAAGCTTGATTTCCAAACTTTACTCTTTCAAAATAGGCCTATATCCTTTTCTCTTTTCAGTTGTTCTATAGCCAGTTGTAGATATACTATACTCTTCCATTAAATCTATTAATAGTGATGTTCTTCACTAATAATAACCTTCTTTCCATTATATCATCAACCATCCAATCCTATGCCAATGATTCTGATCTTCATTACTCTTTTCAATTTGAAAGATGCCAACAGCTGTTAATTAATGCAAGGAGGGTGACCTTAGAGCCACTAACATCTAGTCTTTCCTGTATTTCAAATTAGGGTAGAGAAAACATGGTCATTTTCAATGCCTCAAAAACTCAATTCCTCCATATTTCTACTTGACAACAACTACGAATCTTGGAAAATGCTGAGTTGAAACCTTTGTCTATCCTTAATATTCTTGGTGTTTCTTTTTCTTGTGATCTTTCTTGGAAGGGTGTCGATACTTCTTTCTAAACAAACTTCTAAGAAGTTGTTCTGAGTCACTTTCAAAATTTCCTTCACTCTACCCCTTTTACTGGCTCTTTATAGGGGTGGTGTTCACCCTTGTACAGTGTATATCTCACACATCTGGGGTGATTCAACTCATACAACTCCTGGAAAAGGTGGAGTCTAGGGCTTTTCATCTTATAAATTCTTTCTCTCTTACTAACTCTGCAGTCATTCAGCCTGTTGAATTGTTGCATTCCATAACTTTCATTGAGGTTTATCCCAGTCTCGAAATTTGCTGTAGTCACCATTCTCAGATTTAAAATCCTTTCCTTATGAACTAGCAATTTGGGTCCAGGTGGCACAAACAAGTTAAATCTATATTATGATCACTAGCCCATAAATTCTCCTAGCCTATGTGTGCCTATTTGTGATGTAAGTTTGCAAAAAAGCTTCAGTAACAAGAGTGTGAGCCTGTGTGTACCTTCAGCCAGCAAAGTCATTCAGAAATGCACCTGAAATGAATATGGTGTTACTACCTATATTGCATGACAAGCAAAGAAGCTAGTTAAGGAACAAAGAATGTTACTACCTAATAAATGAAAACCACATTCCATCAAGAAACCATGGGACCTTATTTTAATGTTGTATAAAAGGTTAATAGACTAAAAATATTTAAAATGATCGACAAAGTGCTCAAGAGCAGAAATATCTTATTTGCAATTTAAAAGAATGTATCAATTATTTAAGTAAAAAGAATCCTCCAATTGAAGATAATTTCTCAAAATTTGCAGAGCTCAGTACTAAAGAGAGTATGCTAGTAGGTAGTGCTGGAACATACAGTGAATGCGTATGCACATTCAGTCAAAGCAAAGTTGATGTTGATTGGTTCAAGTATATTCACTCTTTTAGAGGAAGAGAAGTTTCATTTGGCAGAATATCATTGTTTGGGTTATGTAACATGCAGCATTCACTCCAAAATACTTCTTTGTGCTCAAAGCAAAATTCCTTTGCAATGAATTAGAATTTTTTTTTTTTTAAAGTTTATATAAAGAAAATAAAAATAAACCACTTGTGAAGTAATTGGTTTGCAATGGACAGAATTATGGCATAAATTGATTCAAAAGTTTGGGTATGAATGTTGTAGCACATTGTGGAAATCTTCAAGCCCTAGAAAGCCATAACTATATTGTCAATGGACAGTTAGCAATTTGTTCAAATAGGAAATACAGTGGAACTCCAATATTTGTCCCCTCCAGTATTCGTCTTTTTCGATATTCGCCCTGTTTTTTCGTCAAATTTTTTTTTTGATATTCGTTGAAAAGTCAATATTCGTCCTACCTACGAAAGCCTATAACCTTAAAAATAAAAACTCTTAATTACGATCATTGTTTTTCTCATCCAAAAGGTAAATTTCTTTTTAAAATTTTATTTGTGTTTAGCATTTATGTAGGCCTACACAGTGCGTATTACGTATTATTTATGGCAGTACGCTATTTAATATGTACTGTAGTTAAATTGTACAGTGTTTGAAATGATTTCGGAGATCGATTCAAGAGTGAAATTTTTTTTTGTTAAAGAATAAATAGGCAAAATTCGAGACTGGGAACGAATTAATCCATTTTTAGTTAATTCCTATGGGAAAAAATTATTCGTCTTTTTCAATATTCGTCATCCCCTCAGGAACGGATTAATGACGAATATTGGAGTTCCACTGTATTCATTAAAAGATGAAGTTCTAGTGATAGTAAACTTTTCAGAAAATTTTTGCTTTGTTCGCAAGACACTGCTCAAGGATATCAATGGAATAATCTTCAAGCAGCTCTTAACCCTTTATTATGTTAATATAAAAATTGAGATCTTCAGCATGTAGAAGTTATATGGTTTCAGATTGTCTCAAGCATAATACTGTGGTAGCTCAGTAATTTCAAAAGAAATTGTTAAACTTTCTAATATTTATGCCATAACTTATTTACCAGATGGGGCTGTTTCACAGTACACTGATTTTGAAATAATTACAGTGTGGCATTTTTTTGCAATGTCATATGAAAAAGAACTCTGTGATGGTTTAGGTTTCTCAATAAAAAAAAAGACTGGCAAGTGGCAACTAACATTAGTTTACAGTGACTATACATAATCAAATTATTACACTCACACAACTGTAGGTTTACTGTATATACTGTATTAAATTTTGAAAAGAGATTATTGAAGGAAATAATTTTATATTCAGCTACAGAATAATGTTTAAATGAAGTGACTCTATTAAAAGAAAAATTTAACACCTATACAAATCCAGGTATTCAGAAACTACTTAGCTTTGTTTCCTTATCACAGTTGAAGCTGGAAGTCAAAGCTGTGTTCAAAGTTAAATAAGTCAATTAAAGGAGTAAGAGTTAAAAAGCAAGATAATCTTTCGTTTGATAATATAAAAGGATTTGGTACATCTGTTTCTTATGATTAATGGGTTTTGGCATGTGTTCTGGAAACAAATGCTTCTTACAATCAAATGATTCTTTACCTTCCTCATCCTCAAATACCATATATATTGAGAAAATCCATATTATATACTCTTATTATTCTGGGTCAATATGATGTATTAAATATTGTATTATTATACATTTTTTTACACTTTAATAATACATTAATTAATACATCAAATCCACAATACACAAACTGATCCACAATACAAAGGGTATATAATATGGATTTTGTCAATATATAAGGCATTTGGGGATGCTAAAGGTGAAGAATCATTTGGTTGTAAGAATTATATAAGCATTATATACTGTAGTAAATAAAAACAAAACATTTCATTTAATATTTTGTATTTTTGTTTAACAAAAATCCTAAATTGTGTTAAATTTAGTATTGTATTTTAAATAAAGAACAAAAATAGGTATTATATATAGTATGAATTGTATTATGTTAAATAAAAATTTTAAAATTCGTATTATATGTTTTCAAATGCAAATTTCTAAATAGCAAATTTAACAGTTAATTAAAAGATTAATTAATATTTATAAAAGCCTTTAATAAATAAATTTAATTAAATTCTATCACATAAGTTCAAAGGCATGTTTGACAAAATGTACTGTAAACATTAGTCAATGAGGGCAAGTATCTTTATATAAAATTTCCATTCATCCATGGCTTTATGCATTGGGGCTTTGGTATTGGTACTCAAATTTATGATTCCGAGACCAGATACAACAAAAAAATATGCAAATGCCTCGACTTCATTCTTTAATATATATATATATATATATATATATATATATATATATATATATATATATATATATATATATATATATATATATATATATATATATATATATATATATATATATATATATATATATATATATATATTACAGAATTTACAAGGGAAGCTGGAAGGGTTGCCTTAATAACTGGTGGAGGAACAGGAATAGGTTATGAAACCTCCAAGAAACTTCTTGAAAGAGGAATGATTGTTGTTATTGGTAAGTTTGCTTATATCACTTCTTCATTTTTATCATTTACATGTGAATAAATAAGAATGCAAGTTAAATCCATTTTGTATACATTATTTTATTTAGAATGCAGCCTGTCTCATGACTCGTTTTTTTTTTTTTTTTTTTTTTAAAGCAATACAAATTTTTTATAACAAGCTAGCTATTGTGATTTAAAGACTACTACAGCTAACTTTGTAAAAAAGAATATTAATGCTTAGGTTGTTTACAAAAGTTTTATAAAGTTTATGGCCGGAGTAAAGCAAGTGCAGTTTTCTTTGAAAAATGAGAAAGATAGTTCCAGTGTCTTTTTTAAATAGTTGAAGACAAACAAATGAACTCTTTATGACAAATAAAAATTCTTCTTAAAAAGAACCATAAATTTTCATTTCAGTTGTATAAAATCTGTTCACAGTTGTTTTTTCAATAACTTTTCAGTAGTACTTGAAATTCTAAATTGTTAAAAGTACTTAAAAACCAGAACATTGGCCAAATTATAAATTTTACGACCATAACTCATTTCTAACCACTATATGTAACTGGGTAATAATTTATATTTAAAGTACAAATATACTGTATTACAAATATTTCTATAGAGTTATATTTGCCTACAACTTAAAACATATTTTAAAAACACTCATAAACGAAAAATTGGAAAACATGAAATGATTATTCATGTATAAAGATCTTTTTACAGTCCAAAGCAACTTCCGAACATAAAACATTCATAAAACTGATGAGATCAAGTATTTATTCTACTTAATAGAATTCTTATTTTGTAAACAATATTCACATTTCTAAAAATTTTCAATATGTAGATATATTTATTAGCAATTATATTCAACTCAAAGTGAAAAAAATTGATTGTTTCAGTTTTTCAGTTAGTATCCATACTTTATTTCATTATTTGTTCTCCTTAAGACACTGGAACTATCCTTCTCATTTTTTACTCCACTTTCTTTACTTCCGACATAAACTTTATAAAATTTTATAAACAACCTAAGCATTAATATACTTTTTACATTATCTTAGGCAAATATTAAGCCTTGTATTAGTGTATATATTACTCAGTAATATTGTGAATAAAAATTATAAATGTAAACCGTCTTTGATATCAAACAAGGATTAAAAATGTGCCCCATTAAGTACATCATTTTGTTGTGCTGGTTGATGCTGCTCATATACAAG
>SEYY01020490.1:0-17500 GCA_009176605.1 Armadillidium nasatum | reverse complement strand
GACAGGCCCCTAGAGCCTTACTTGGATCTGATATATATATATATATATATATATATATATTAATATATATATATATATATATATATATATATATATATATATATATATATATATATATATATATATATATATATTCTTATAAGTAAAAAATTGGTATCGGTATCGGCATCGGTATCGGCTAATTTTTAGGTATCGGTATCGGTATCGGTGAAATTGAAAGTCTTGGTATCGGTATCGGTCGCTCCATCCCTATATATATATATATATATATATAATATATATATATATATATATATATATATATATATATATATATATATATATATATATATATATATATATATATATATATATATATATATATATATATATATATATATATATATATATATATATATATATATATATATATATATATATATATATATATATATATAATATATATATATATTATATATATTATATTTGGGCCTACTGAAATTTCCACCCGAGCAGAGTCGGGGAGAAAATTGGAAATCTGGTCAAATTTAAGGCCTACATGTCTCGATACATGGCTTTTGCTGGTGTGTAAATCATAGGAAGTTGGAAAAATAGATGAAGGGAGTGTGTTTTCCAGACTTTATCAATAGAGTAAGAGTGAAGAAATTCTGAAGGTGCCTCAGAACACCTAACCTCTTAGAAGCTTGTTCAGAAAGAGAAGTAATGTGATCTTTCCAAGAAAGATCATGAGAAAAAGAAAGCCAAGAATATTAAGGAGAATTGAAGGTTTGAGTTGTGTGTTCTCGAAGAAGATATCATCGTTGTGTGAAAGATTGTGTTGAGTAGAGAGATAGAGGAATTGAGTTTTGGGGACATTGAAATTGACCAAGTTTTCTCAGCCTCAATTTGAAATGCGAGATAGATCAGAGGTCAGTTGCCCCAAGATTACCCTCTTTGCGTCTATAAATTGCTGTTGTGAGGGACCCCTTTCAAATTGAAAAGAGTAATGAAGGGATGGAGTCTTAGGCATAGGAGTGGATAGGATATGATTTAAGAGAGAGAAGATCATTAATGAAAAGCAGAAAAAGTGTTGGGGATAGGACAGATCCTTGAGGAACATCACTATTAATAGATTTAAAGGAAAGACCAGAAAGGAAATCAGAGAGAAGGATAGATTCCGAAAGAAGGAAGTTTGCAATTCAAAGCTTTGTGCCAGACTTTATGAAAACTTTCGACATGTCCAGCGTGACAGTAAAAGATTCACAGAAAAGCCGATGAGCGAAGGAACAAGAGTCAGAGAGAAGAGAAAGAAGATCACCAGTAGAGCATTCCTTACAAAAGCCATACTGGCGATCAGAGATAAGATTAGAAAGAAAGAAAGAACGGAAGTTAAAGAAATGGGACGGTAGTTAGAAGGTTGAGAGGGGTCCCCCTTTTTCGGCACAGGCTGAATGAGCGCATGTTTCCAGTAAGAAGGGAAGGTTGAAGTAGAAAGACATAAACGAAATAGTTTACCAAGGCAGTGTGCAATCTCTGAACCGCAAGTTTTGAGAATCACAGGAGGGATGCCATCAGGACCGTACGCCTTCTTAGTGTTAAGCTCAGAGACCAGAAATAACGAAAGTGGTCTGCTTAGAATCCAAAGCTTATAATGTCATCATTAAATGAAAATGTGTGGGGCTACAGAGAGAGAGAGAGAGAGAGAGAGAGAGAGAGAGAGAGAGAGAGAGGAGAGAGAGAGAGAGAGAGAGAGAGAGAGAGAGAGAGAGAGAGAGAGAGAGAGAGAGAGAGAGAGAGAGAGAGAGAGAGAGAGAGAGAGAGAGAGAGAGAGAGAGAGAGAGAGAGAGAGAGAGAGAGAGAGAGAGAGAGAGAGAGAGAAGAGAGAGAGAGAGAGAGAGAGAGAGAGAGAGAGAGAGAGAGAGAGAGAGAGAGAGAGAGAGAGAGAGAGAGAGAGAGAGAGAGAGAGAGAGAGAGAGAGAGAGAGAGAGAGAGAGAGAGAGAGAGAGAGAGAGAGAGAGAGAGAGAGAGAGAGAGAGAGAGAGAGAGAGAGAGAGAGAGAGAGAGAGAGAGAGAGAGAGAGAGAGAGAGAGAGAGAGAGAGAGAGAGAGAGAGAGAGAGAGAGAGAGAGAGAGAGAGAGAGAGAGAGAGAGAGAGAGAGAGGAGAGAGAGAGAGAGAGAGAGAGAGAGAGAGAGAGAGAGAGAGAGAGAGAGAGAGAGAGAGAGAGAGAGAGAGAGAGAGAGAGAGAGAGAGAGAGAGAGAGAGAGAGAGAGAGAGAGAGAGAGAGAGAGAGAGAGAGAGAGAGATTTTTTTTAATATTTCCTATTATGATTAGGTTACGCCTGTGTGAATGGTGTTAAAAAAAAATAATCATAAATTTTTTTTATTGAGGGATTTGGTAAGAATAATTAGGCAATGTTGATATTTGCATTGAATTTCTTTTAAAGCTTAAATTGCATGCACAAACAAAAGACTAGAGACAGTAGTCTTTGATGTTCTCATGTGGCTTTTTTCTTCCTCTTAGTTATTTTTGTTAGCATTCAAAAGTATTACATCAGATACAAATTCTCATCATGCTTATTTCCACCACCATTACTTAAATTACCAAACAACATTACTTAACCATTTCTATCATATTCATTATTTTTTTTAAAAATCTCCACACACACCTTCTAATAATTATTTAATAGTTCACCTTAACTTTAGCCGGCAGGAAAGCGGACCAAAAAGAAGGAGTTGAAAATTTGCAGAAGAAATATAATACAAGAGTAAAGTTTTTAGAATGTGATCTTTCGTCATTGAAGTCCGTAAGAAAAGCATCATCATCCTTTAAATCTTTAGGTTTGCCGCTTCATATCCTAATAAACAATGGTATGTTTTTGCTCGTTTTTTATTTTTTTTTTAATTTTTTTTGCAATTAAATGAGATTTGTGAGATGGTTTTGGTAAATTTTCTAATTTCTTTAGTTTATATAGTATAAAAAGTCGTTATGTTGCTTTAAGAGTAGGATAGAATTTATGAAATCTGTTTGATAAGCTATTCTTTAAAACTTAAACAAATAATGAACCAATCATTGTCTTTCTCATAGCTGGAATAATGTTTGCTGATCAAGAGGAAACAGAAGATGGCTTCGAGTCGCACTGGCAAATTAATCATTTAAGTCATTTTCTTCTTACACATCTGCTGCTTAATTCTCTAATAAAATCTGCCACATCATCGGTTCCTTCTAGGATTGTCAATTTGAGCTCATGTTTACATATTCCCGGAACAATAAATTTTGATGACATTAATCTAAGGCAAGTTTCAGAATTTATAGATTTGTTCTAATGTGAAATTTATTGGAAAAAAAGACCAAACTTTCTTGATACCTACCAGATCGCAACCCCAAATCAAAGACCAACCTGCAATCAAAATGCGGCATTTAAAAGTGCGCAAGTCATATGAAGTATATATGTAAACTAAAAGGAAGAGAGTGTTTGAAATTTTATAGATTGATTACTTGGAAGAATTCACGTACTTATTTAAAAGACTTTGCCGTCTACCGTAGCTAAAATGATAGTGATTGACTCACGTGCTTAAGGACGCCGGTTCGATCTCACTTGGGGATCCTAGGTATATACTACCTAGAAAAGTTCCTCTCGACTAATGCAATGCCCGTGAGATGTGAACTTTTTACAAAAAAAAAAAAAAAAAAAGAGTGCGTTCCACGAAAATCGAGATCCAGCCAATTTCTTGATTTTTGTCTAACGCTTGGATGTGTACAAATATCATATATGTTATTAACTAACTTAAACAATCAGTTGATTAATTTAATCAGTATCAAAATAAAATAAATCTTATGGGGCAAACATATTTAAAAGACTTTGGTAACAACCATCAGTAAAAGTATTGGAACCAATGAAAATACGAATATTTGAGGTTAATTCAGTTAAAAACAAATGAATGATCAGAAAGTACTAAAATAATTTACATGTAATAAACTTGTTCAAATGTTTAAGTAAGAAAGTTTACCAAATATATTAATGTAAGAGCCTAGCCAACTGTAGGCTTTGGCCTAGATGTTTGTTAATTTTACATGACCATTCCAGATTCGCCGCAGCGAGCATAGATTGCTAAAATCAGATATAACGATCTCGATTCGTGGGACACTGCTTCAAGATCCTTACCGTGGAAGTGCTTTTATTATACTAGTTTACTTTAAATTTCTACTCATAACTTGCCACCATTTTAATCTTCTACTCATAAAAGAATTGAAAATTACAGATAATTCTAATTAGAATCATTTCATTTCTTCTCATTAACGTTCGATTTTGTTAAAAAAAAAAAAAAATCCAGTGATAGTAATAAAATCTTTTTAATAAATAAAATTGTCAAAAAAGAAAATAGCATAGTTTTATGACATTTAATTAAATTTAGTAATTGATCATGGCCATGCAAATGATGGAAAAATTTGCAAGTTATATCAAATTTTACTAAGGAAAATTTTACAAAATCAATGTTTCGTACTATTTGGCAATTTTCCTGAAAATAGTAAATAAACAAAATCAATATCAATCAATTTGTTGTTTATTTACTATTTTCATTAAAATCTAGAAAATGGCCATTTAGGCCGAAACGTTGATTTATAAAGATTTCCTTAGTAAAATTTGATATAACTTGCAAATTTTTCCATCATTTGCATGGCCATGATCAATTACTAAATTTAATTAAATGTCATCAATTGTTTTTGACAATTTTATTTATCATTAAAATTAAGCTCAAAAGGAGCAACGATATTTTTAATTAACAAAAAATCTTTTTAGTATAAATAAATTTTTTCCCCCTTTATTTTCATACTTTATTCCGCAACTAATTTCAAATGGCAAATACCGTATATTTGTTGTTAGTAAAGTTATAACCTTGACCTTAAATCAACTTTACAAAATTTCAGAAACTGTTACTCTGGTGAACTTGCTTATTGCCAAAGTAAATTAGCAATGGTAAGATTTCTGAAAATATTTTTTTTGTTTTTTTTTAAAAAAAATCGTGTCGATCCTTTCATTGTGGGAAAATGTTAAAATTTGAAAAATTTGCAAAACTAATTTTTTTTAATTATAAATTTTTATTTCACACTTATTTCGTGACAATAAAAGGAAACTTCGTATTGAAATTGAGACAATTATTTATTTTTAGTTTAAAGTCATTGGTTTCAGGATTTTTTTTTTTTTTTTTTTAAAGAAAATTTTAAACTCAAAATCCTCTCTTTTTTTTCAGTTATTATTTTCAAATGCTTTAGCAATACGACTTCGGAATGATAATGTACCTGTACTGATAAATTCAGTACACCCTGCCGTTGCATTTTCGGGACTCTATAAGTACAGTTGGCTTCTCAAATACAATTCTTTTATTATGAAACGGATCACCAAGGTAAGTTAACAGTACAATAGACGTTCAATGTTAGTTTTGCAAATAAACTGTACAATGAACGCCTTTCTCTTCTACAGACTCCTGAAATGGCTTCGGACACCGTTGTTCATGTAGCAACATCAAAAGAAGTTAAGAAAGGAGGAGGTTACTATGATAACTGCCAATTGAGAATTCCATCTAAGGAAGGTCGGTCTTTGATAGTTGCGGAAAAGCTCTGGAAGTTGTCTTGTAACCAAGTAGGAATAAAAGTAAATGAAGTTTATGATATAATACGAAATGCCAAGTAATTTTCTTGGTGAAATTTTGAAAGTTTTTAGGGAAGAAAGTCGATGTATGGGCATATTAATTTTTGTTTCCTTAAATTAAAAGCTGCTTAATTGAAACCTGTGTGTGCATTTACAATTTTTATCAGCAGTTTGTTTTATTGTTTTTTCTTTTTTAAAAATGGATAATTTAAAAAGCTATCATTTATATTCCTTTAATATAAAAAAAAAATTTAAGGATAGTTATACTTGATATTTTTGTACACGGTGAAAAATAAATATTTTTTACACTGTTTTGAATTTTATTTCCCAAATCCTCCCCTACAAGGTGGACTTTTCTCTATTATTTTGTTGCTACTGTCCCATTGCTGTGGAGTCTTGGCCTGTAATAAAAGAAAAAAAAAGGTTTAATTTTTATTCTTCAAACTCTATATATATATATAACTTAAAACTTATTCACTTACGACAATCGATAAAGCATGAACGCCACTATTGAGCTCTTCTGATAATATCTCGTTAATTATTCTATGCCTCTGAAAAAAATAGAACAATTAAATTATGCTTAAATTAGATCACGCTTTTTGAAAACACCAATCTATATTTTCACTGAAAGGGGCACATTAATCTATCTATAGTTGGAAAAATAAACTTAAGGCTACATATCCGCAATGTATCGAGATACCTAAGCTTTACAGAGAGATTTATTAAACTAAAATGAAAGTTTGGTTTTCAAAATGTTAGACTTTGAATAGCATGAACCTAACTTTTTACTAACCACTTATGTTATAAAGAGAAATACTGTATTTTTAATTGATTTAGCCCCATAATTCTGTCGTGTTTTTTTTTTTTTTTTTTTTTTGTATGATAGTATAAATTAAAACTAACTGACTAGTTTGTGATGTGCACACAAACATTAATAAAGTTGGGGAAGAGCTCTTTAAAAAGAAACATTTTAATGCTCACATTTTTATACCATGATTACCTCAAGATCAGTTAAAATTTATTTAAAACTAATGTATATTCAGGCCTTACATAAATATTTACTTGTTCCTGAAAAAATATATAAATAAAAGGATCTGGAGTGAACCAGAAACACTATAAAGAAAAATTAGCAAAATAAAATAGTGAGGGCATGTTATGATATTGTGTTACTCCTTTGAAAATTCAATCGCAATCAAGAAAAAAAAATGTTACAGATTTATAAGTTTCAAAGAAGATACTGAGATTACTTCACAAATTGAATGATAATGTAAAGCAAATAGCTGTTCATGCACATAATGTTCTTTTATAGAGGGTATGAGGCCATTCTAAGACAATGCTCAACTCTTCATTTTTTGAAGTTTTCTCAAAAACCAATTTGTTGGACAATGCCAACTGCTTTTTTTAATACGTGTGAATGAGGATTTATTTAAGATACTGCATGGAAGTAGCTTACAATAACAAGTTTACTATGACAACAAAAAAATTTGTGCCCCTTTCAAGTGAAAATATAGATTGGTGTTTTCAAAAAGCGTTGATCTATGTTTTCAAGAAAATTAATATGGAATGTCAAATTTGGAGGAAATATTTTTTTTTTTTTAAATGAAAAGTATGACTTAATGAGTCCAAGACTGAAAGTCAGAGACTATGCTTGCAATGTAGTCATAATAAACACCTTGGATGAAAGGTTGATAAAGTGTGATTAAATTCACTTTGACATTTGAAGGAAAGTAACGAAGTTGTGAAAAATATTCTAAGAAAAAAAGGGAAGGAAGACTGAGAACAGTCAGTCTTGGAGCAACATAGTCTGAATGATGGAGGAGTGAGACAGGAGAAAATACAATTGATTTACAAAAATTGAAGGAATCAGGAATGACCCACTTGCATTTGAAAACATGAGGATATGTGTATGTACAAAATGAAATGTAATTTTAACTACTAAATTTTTAAACAAGTTGAAAAACTTACCTTAATTAATGGAATCTCATTAAAATTTGAAGAAATGACTATAACCTTAAAGTGAGTTTCTGAACCAGAAGGAACATTATGTTGATAGGATTCATTAATTACTTGCAAATGTAACGGATTTAATGAGTCTTTTAATTTTGTTTCAATAGATAATGAAACTGGACCTTTAAAAAACAAAAAAGAAAATCAGATTCCTACAGCATAAAGTCGACTTTATAAGTAGTGACACATTAAATACTTTGTACAAGAAATTTCTTAATACACCCATCCTTTTTAAAAATAAATTTGTGCAAATTCAATATCCTTTTTTTAATACATGCATAAAAAAAAGTTCAAAACTGCTAAAAAATCTTAATTACCTTTGTCTGTGTCATTCATTTGAAAAGAAGTATGAAATTTACAAATAAATCTTTTGTTATAGTTTCTATAAAAATATGGTTTCTCAACTAGGTTTATTATTCTTTTTAAACAGAAGGCCATTCAAATAAACCCTTGGATGTATCTTTAATTTTTATAATTCCTGAAAATAAAATATTAAAAATTAAATATCTACCTAATTATGGTTTAAAATATACATCAATGCTTAAAATATACTCTAAATTGGGAGGAATATTACAGGAGCACATATTTACTTTGTATAAAATTAACCTAAAAATATATGATGAACTAATCTATTCCAAGTGAAAACAGTCTAACTTGCTTAAACCATAAAAATGGCATCAAATTAAAAAAAAAAAATTTCTGTAAGTACTATTATACACCTTTTTCTTTTTTCATTATATCATGAATGAGAAATGCCTGGAGTATTAACAAAGAAAAAAATGAATGATGCTGTTGTTAATATCTTCAAAGTGTTCAAGTAATGTTTAAAATGTAATACAAAAAATGTTGAAACTATGAATTGTATTGTTGTTGTTTATTAAAGCAAACAGTGATATGCTAGTTCTATAATAGCTGTTAGGCAATTAGTAGAATATAGTTTACAAGCTTGAGGCCCCATACATAAAAAATGACACCAATGTACATACAGTAAACAGTTCAGCTCTAGAGATGCAAGAATGATTTGTGGATTTAAATGTAGAGTTAGGAAATAAGATTGCAAGAACTTGGCATCTTTTTATGGGAACAGTTGTGGAGTTAGATCTTTATACTAGACTGCTACAACTCCACATGACAATAAAAAACAATGTAGAGGTCATTTTTGAACGAAGTTTCACAAAACAAGCTGAATGAGTTTATTTGGAATCTGAAATTTACCAAAACACAAAGCTTAACTTCTTGGTTCCAGGATTCAGCAATGAAATTTCCTACAAGAAAATGTTAGTGTCTATATAGGGAAGCATAACTAAAACATTTGGATGTGTATAATTTTCTTTCACAAATTTGGTAAAAGATCATGAGAGGATGGCTCACTAATGCTGAAATCAACTTAGCATACCTCTTTGCAACCAGGACCTCCAAATGCAAAGGGAGAGGAAGAAGTTCTACCTATACCTCCAATGGCTTTGCATGGGTTGATGAAAAAAGTGGTATAAGGATGGCAGTATTTTGAATGATCTCCAGGTATTTAAGGGATATTAGAGAAACTGATGTGTAAAACATGCTCCCATAATCTAGTTTCCTCCTGATACAAATCTTATAAAAAGGGAGAAATGTGCTCTGTGCAGCTTCTCATCTAGTATCAGCCAATCTTATCATATTTAGCCTCTTCAAGCACCGAGATTGGAGGTTCTGGATATCATACTTCCAAGTGAGAGTGGAACCATCAAATATCAGACCCAAAAATTTGTGCTTGGTGATAAAGGAAACCCCCAGAGTCCCTTTCAGCCTAATAGTTACTTACTTGGATACTTGGAGGTGGTGAATGGTTGTCAGGCAGCACGGCCTATGGACCATGGCTGCTCCCTTCTATCAGCTTCAACCATGCATATGTGAAGGAAAAAGTCAACTAGAAGCAGGTCTCACAAACGGAAAGCAATAAAAAAAAAAACCTTTAAGGAGGAGATGTCCCACACAAGAGAGAGAGAGAGAGAGAGAAAAAAATAAAATAAAAAATGTGAAACAAATAGGGAAAAACTAAGTAGTCACTGATACATCTTGGCAATGGTGATCTAGATAGACTTCTTGGTTGGGCAGAGAGGTGGCAAATGAACTTTAATATATATATATATATATATATATATATATATATATATATATATATATATATATATATATATATATATATATATATATATATATATATATATATAATTTTAATAATAAAAAATGTAAAGTTCTTCATGTAGGTTACTCAAATGAAGGATTTAATTATGAAATGAATGGGGAGTGGCTTGAGACTGTGGACCAAGAAAAGGATTTAGGTGTGATTATTAGCAGTAATCTGAAGGTGGGTGATCAGTGTTTGGAAGCAAGGAATAGAGCTAATAAGATGTTAGGCATAATTAATCGCAATGTAGTTTACAAGAGCAAAGAGGTTATAAGCAAGCTATATAATAGCTATGTTAGGCCAGCATTAGAGTATTGTGCACAGGTTTGGGCTCCTCATTTAAGAAAAGACATAGATATGCTGGAGAGAGTATAACGTTGAGCAACAAGGATGATTTCTGGCTTTGAAAATAAGAGCTATGAAGAGAGGTTGAAGGCGTTAGGAATGTTCTCGGTTGAAAGGAGATTTCTCAGAGGGGATATGATACAAGTTTACAAAATATTTGCATCTGACAGTAATACAGAGATTGAAAAATATTTTATAGTGGACCGTGGAAGAATAACTAGAGGACATGATAAGAAAATTTAAAAAGAAGCCATGCCAGCTCGATCTAAGAAAATACTCTTTCAGTAATAGAGTTGTTAATTTTTGGAATGACTTGCCACAAGAGATTGTTGACTGTGATTCTCTTGTCAAATTTAAAAGGGGGCTAGATAGATATATGGATGGTTTAGGTATTATGTAGTATAACTTGACTAAGCCAAATTGGTGGGTATATATGAATTTTTAGATCAACAGATTAACCTATGACTAAGCCTAACGGCAGTTTTTTTGTAGTTGGTGATGGTGATTGCATGTATAATTGGGCTTAGTTTTACTTTTACCTTTGCATGAATGTACTGATAACTAGGGATGGGATAGACCTAGTCTTTTGTGCATGTATTAGTATTGTTATTGTTATTATTTGTTTGGACTGAGACAGTCTCGATAGGCCCTTGTGGCTTCTAACTGTCTCTATTTTCCTATGTTCCTATACAGAAAAGGCATAAAACAGGGAGCTGGCAGAATCAGAAAAACAAAACTATTATATCAGAAAATAATAATACTAATGATCATAATGATCCTGAAAAGATTGGACCAAAGCAAAGATATCACCACATACTGTAAACAAAGCTGCACTGAAAGACTTATGTAAGGAATAGGAGTCAAAAAATTTGGCTTAGGTATAGAATACCATCTCGATCTAATAAGAAAATATTCTTTCAGTAATAGAGTTGTTAATTTTTGGAATGACTTGCCAGAAGAGATTGTTGACTGTGATTCTCTTGTCAAATTTAAAAGGGGGCTAGATAGATTTATGGATGGTTTAGGTCTTATATAATATAACTTGACTAAGCCAAATTGGTGGGTATATATGAATTTTTAGATCAACAGATCAACCTATGACTAAGCCTAATGGCAGTTTTTTGTAGTGGGTGATGGTTCATTGAATGCTGCATGTGTAGTTGGGCTTGGTTTTGCTTTTATCTTTGCATGAATGAACTGATAACTAGGGAGGGAAGGATAGACCTAGTCTTTTTGTGCATGTACTAGTATTGTTATTTTTTTTTTGCAATTTGTAGTAAATTAATGGTCGTCAGGCAAACAGGGGCCTATTGACCATGGCTTCAATCTTCAAAAATGCTTCGCCCATAAGGGCACGTAGTAAAACAACTATATAATCCAAATTAAATCCACACCTGGAGGCCAGTGCAGCCATTGTGTGTAACCGGACCACACGTCAACTCCAGCCTCCGGGAGTCAAAACCCCCATCATAGGAACACTAGGAACATAGGAAAAATAGAGACTCGTATTATTATTGTTAATATTATTATTATTTGTTTGGACTGGGACAGTCTCGATATGCCCTTGTGGAGATTCGTATTGTTATTGTTATTATTATTATTTGTTTGGACTGGGACAGTCTCGATAGGCCCTTGTAGCTTCTAACTGTCTCTATTTTCCTATGTTCCTATGTTGTTTCTGAGTTTCGATATTTTTTATATCGATATTTTATTTTAATCGATATCCTTTATATCGAAGTTTCGCTTACATCGAGATGGGTGTTTTATTTTACGATGAATATTGAAGACATAAGTTTAATTTGTTCTAGAGATTCGTGCCTTCTTGGTTTTTTGCAACATTTTAAATTAGTTCTTAGTGAAAAAGAATGTGATAAATATAAAGTTAAATGGAAATATCAAAACAGGTGTGAAATTGTGTTAGTTAGCAAAAGTACAGTGATTGAGTGGTTCAACTTTTGCAGAGAAGTTTGTAATTTTCTCACACTTTCAACGAACATAGGGACACATTTCCGTAACATGTAAGGTATATATATATATATATATATATAATATATATATATATATATATATATAATATATATATATATATATATATATATATATATATATATATATATATATATATATATATATATATATATATATTTGTATGTGTGTGGTGTAATACGGCCGTACGTAGGCCTGTATGTCGCGGCAACGTTCTTGTATAGGTTAGGCCTCTATTTTACGGCAACTTCGGTAGTTAAGGTTATGATAAGTCGAACTAAGTACGCTAGAAAACTAAATAATAATAATTATAAAAATAATTAGAATAATAGGCATACATGAAATGAAAACTAAATAATAATAACACAAATATAAAAAAATTTGAATTGGCATATCGATGTTTCGATATATCGATATTTTCGAATATCGATATTATCAAAAAATCGAAACTCAGAAACATTCTATACCTTTACCAAAAATTTTTGCCCAATAAGAACAAGTTGTTTGAGAAACGAAACACCAAACTCTGAAGAACTGAAATTGATATCCGTATGCGGGGGACGGGGATGTTTTGACCTCTGAAATGTACCAGTCTGGGCTTCAAAAGACTGTGTGGAAGGACCATCGAACACATTCTTGAGAGCACTACCGCGGAAATACTTGGAAGCAGTACGACCCTTATTTTTACCCTGAGAAGAGGAATGAGGAAAACTGTCAGACAAATTACTCGTGACACTCAATATATCCTCACCATCAGAGATCTCCAATTCAGAATCACTTAAGTCCGCAAGAACACCCGCAAAAGTCTTTTTCGAAGGACCTGGCTTGGGATGGGGATGGTTCACCCTGCCTTGATGAAGAGGCTGGGTGTGTAAAGACCGAGGAAGTGGAGGAGTCCGGTTTTCCCTGGGGTTCAATTTACGGAGTTCCAAAGTGAGAGGAGCCTTTACCCCCTCTATCTCCCCAGCATGTTCTTTGGATATCTGCAAAGCTCTTTGAAATACAGGGCACTTGCTATAACGGATGACATGACATCCACCACAGAAGTAACAAGAAGGATCATTACTGACAACCATCAGCCTTATGAAATTTACTACACCTGGCACATCGTACTTTTGCTTTACAGGAGAGTTGGCCATGACCAAAACGCCAGCAGTTAAAACACCGTTTGACATTCAGGAACCCAAGGAGACACTGGATAAACAGAGTGCCCAATCGCAACACAGCGAGGAAGGGCACCATGGAATTTCACTTTAATCAATTGGGTAGGAACCTCTGTAATACTGCCATCAGCATTTTCCTTGTGAGATGGTACTCGAAGGACATCCAAAACAGCCGCACCACTATCACCGAGAACCCGAATATCCTCCTTGATATCATTAATATCCTCCTCCACATCTATAGGGCCTATAATGAACAAGCAAAGGATCATCTCGAACCGAAAGTGGGACCCAACAACGAACATCGTAAGGGCCCAGTTTCTTGATATCAGTCAAGAAAACGTCAAGTTTACTTAAGTCCTGAATCTCAAACTTGCAACCAACCCCACGACCCAATAAGAACACCGATATAGTGATGCCGAAAGAGTTTCGATATATATCGATATAAATATTTTTTACGATAGTATCGAAAAAATATCGATCATATTTTCAAAAATATATCGATATATCGATATTTTATCCTCAGGATCGAACCAACGATATATTTTTTTTTAATTCTAGAAATTTTTGGTTTTCTGCTTCTTTATAAAAAAAATTTAAACAAAATTTGTGAATTTTTCATGTGCGTGTATATATATATATATATATATATATATATATATATATATATATATATATATATATATATATATATATATATATATATATATATATAATATATAATAATATATATATATAAATATATATAATAATATATAATATATATATATATATATATTCCCCATATCCCGGATGATGCAAGGTGGTGTTGATTGCAGAAAGTTTTAATATTCCTGCAATCATACGTGGGAAGAAAACTTGGTTGAAAGGGTTCCCAGCCATGCGACGAGAGAGTTCAGAAGAGCAGTGTCCATTGTAATAGCGATAGTATAGAGAGAGTGACACAACAATTCGACGGGCAGAAAGAGATTGGAGAGAATTAGTGAGAGCAGAAGAATTGATAAGGCGAAAAGCTCTAGACTCCACTTTTTCCAGGAGAGCTGTATGAGTGGAACCACCCCAGATGTGTGATGCATTTCCATACAGGGGCGAACAACACCCCCTATACAGAGCAAGCAACTGGGGTGGTGTGAAGAAATACTGAAGGCGCCTCAGAACACCCAACCTCTTAGAAGCTTGTTTAGAAAGAGGAATAATGTGATCTTTCCAAGAAAGATCACGAGAAAAAGAAACACCAAGAATATTAAGGAGAGATGAAAAGAGTAATGAAGGGTGAAGTCAGCAGCATAATAGTGGATAGGAGATGAAGAAATAGAGAGAAAGTTATTAATGAAAAGCACAAAAAGTGTTGAGGATAGAACAGATCCTTGAGGAACACCACTATTAATAGATTTATCGGATGAACGGTGGGTGTCTACAACAGCTGCTATAGAATGACCAGAAAGGAAAACAGAGAAGGCCACAGAGATAAGGATAGATTCCGAGAGAGGGAGGTTTGGAAATCAAAGCTTTGTGCCAGACTCTATCGAAAGCTTTCGATATGTCCAGCGCGAAAAAAGATTAAAAAAAAAAAAAAAAAAAAAAAAAAAAAAAAAAAGAGAGAAAGGAAAGAAATCACCAGTAGAGTGATATATATATATATATATATATATATATATATATATATATATAATATATATATATATATATATATATATATATATATATATAATATATATATATATACAGAGGTGGGCAGTAACGTTTACATGTAACGGCGTTACGTAACGGCCGTTACAAATGTAACGAGTAACGGTAACGCTCAAAGGGAAAATGTAACGGTGTAACGGTAACGCTACCCCATTTTTACAAATTATAACGGGTTTTTCCGTTACTCGTTACTCGTTACATCCTACACACGAAACTCCACTGTGTTGACATTTTTTATTTTTATGGAAACGAATTTTAATTTTTCAAGATTATTTTATATATATATAATATATATATAAATATATATATATATATATATATATATATATATATATATATATATATATATATATATATATATATATATATATATAATATATATATAACACGTCTTGTGAATCTTAATCTCCTAACTTCGATGTTCTGCTTCAATAATCTTGTGCTTCTGCTACTGTTCCCTAATAGAACAGATTTTTCTAACCTTTTTTGAGTACCTAAATACTTCTCACGAGACTGTTACATCGTCGCATCCAAATACTGAGGTCCACTATTTAGGTGATTTCAAGGTAACAACACTGAATGGCTAGGTTCCTCTCATACCGATTCAGGGGGAGAGGAGGCCAATCATTCAGCATTCTCAACGATCTGGAGCAACTGATCAAAGAACAACACACATTCCAGATCGTCCCAACCAATTCTTGAACACTCTTGGTTTATGCTTCACTACTAGTCCTCTCTATAAATACGCTGTCCTTCACACCTATTGGTACTCCGACCACAATCTAATTTGTTTAATTTTCAGCTTTCCCTCCAACTGCTCCACCCTGCCCTAAGCGTATCTTCTGGCACTTTGATCGGGCTGACTGGGGGCTTTGCGTTTCTTCTACGCTAACTATTCCTGGAGTGACTGCTTTGTCTTGGAGACGCTTCGGTCTCTGCCGATAAGGTGGGGGCCGTAATCGTTGATGGGATGAGCAGGTTCATCCTTCTTCAACTAAATCCTTCTCTCCTCAAAATCCATGGTTGATCGCGCTTGTTCTCGTGCCATTCAGGCTAGAGACATTGCGTATCGAAAGTGGAAAAATTCTCCTTCTCCTATCACTCTAGCTAATTTTCATTCAGATCGGAATCGTTGCAGGGATATTCTTCGACGAGCAAAGCAGACTTTCACCAAACGAAGGTGTGCTGAGCTCCTAAATTCTCCTACTGAAAAATCTTTCTGGCCTCTTGCCAAAAACACATCTCCAACAATTTCTGTAAATCTTCCTTTCCTCCTCTTATTCGCTCTGATGGTTCTGTTGCTAACACTCCAACTGAAAAGGCTAATCTCTTCGGCCTCCTATTCTCCTCTAATTCTACCCTGGACGACTCCGGCAATCCTCCTCCTACTTCTTCTCCTCTCAGAGGTCCCTTGCCTTTGCCTGTGATTTCATTTGACCAGGTGCATGGGCTTCTGAAGTCTATGAACGTTAGGAAGGCAAGTGGGAGTGTGCCTCTGAGCTGGCTCCGTCCCTCGTTCAACTTTTCTCTCTATGCCTCAATACTAGTACTTTCCCTCAGTGTTGGAAGCGCACAATAGTCCAACCTATTCCGAAGAAAGGTAGCCGCTCTGATCCTTCCAACTATCGCCCTATAGCTCTCACTTGTATTCTGTCTAAGATCTTTGAAACCCTTCTTAACTCTCACTTCTTAGATCATCTGGAATCTCATTCCCTTCTTTCTGATCATCAGTATGGTTTTCGTCGTTCGATGTCTACTGGTGATATACTTTCCTATCTCACAGATCTATGGTCTTCTGCCCTTAGGGACTTGGGGAGACTTGCGTGGTGGCGCTTGACATATCTAAGGTTTGACCGGTATGGCATGCGTCACTGCTTTCCAAGCTCCCCTCCTTTGGGTTTCCTCTTTCTCTTTGCTTACTTATGTCTAGTTTTCTTTCTAATCGTTCCATTTCGGCTGTTGTTGATGGAGCGACTTCTTCTTCCTTTCCTGTCAATAGTGGTGTTCCTCAGAGTTCTGTCTTGTCTCCTACTCTATTCTTACTTTTCATTAATGATCTTCTCAGCTGTTCATCTAACCCTATACATTCATATGCCGATGACTAAACCCTCCATTCTTCCACTCATTTCAAATCTGCTCCTTCCTTTGCATCTAGAGTTGCTTCTCGTCTAAATCTTTCCGATTCCATTCTTGCAGATCTGGATAGAATTTCCCAGTGGGGTCGTCTCAACCTTGTGAAATTCAGCTTTTAAAACTCACTTCTCTCTCTCAAAGACACCTCCTAACTTTTCTATTTCTTTCGATGGTTCTCCCGTCTCTCCTGTTGACAATATAAACATCCTTGGCCTTCACATAAACAAAAAAATGTCTTGGAAACCTCATATCACAATGGTTGCTAGGGCGGCCTCAAAGAAGCTGGGAGTTCTGTTTAGACTGCGAGAATTTTTTTCTTCCTCGCAGTTACTCCAATTAACAAGGGTCTCATCCGTCCTGTATGGAGTACTGCTCTCATATCTGG
>SEYY01020489.1:105000-113678 GCA_009176605.1 Armadillidium nasatum | reverse complement strand
ATGACACGTTAAATACGAAAGATCCAGTCATTACATTTCGTACATATAGCCTTTCGATTCACATACAGTACTTCTTTCAAAATCTCTTCTCTTTTCCATTACAAACCGTAATTTCCATTTCCTCTTAAAGCCTCGGTGGTACATAAGTATTCTTGTCTCTTGTGTAGCAAGGGTTACATTGGATCTACCATCAGAGTTTTGAGATCTCGGATCTGTGAACACCAGGGCATCTTTCACCACACTTCTCTTCCTCTTTCTACTCAAGCTTTTTGTAACATACGGATTCACACACAAACATGCAACACCTTTCCTCTCCCCAAACATATCAGCGTTCTAGACACAAACTGTGATCCCACTTCGTTACACATACTGGAATCTCTTTACATTCTCAAACATAAACCAGACTTAAACAATAATCTAACCACTACTCCTCTCTATATCGCTGGTCTCTAATTCTATTAGTCCTACATGCTAGCCACAACATAATAATTCAAAAATATGGTTCTTTCTCATTTAGCCTTTCTACCAATAATTATTACAGAGTATATCATTTATTCACTAGATATTGGCTAGCTAGCAATATACTATTCTCTGTTTCAAATTCTATCATGACATATATATGATTTGCCTCCTTTTCATATATTGAATGCATGCGTCCACGTGAGTTTATGAAATTAAATTTTATTTTATGTGCATGGTATATTTTGTGTATGTATTTATTCCCTTACATATACAATATATATTTTTATTTTTGGTTTACAGAGGTGCCTTTTCACCTCTGTGTGTGTGTGATAGTATTTTTAGGAATGATTTGTTGTGCGTCTGGATCCGTAAGTATTAACACCAGTTCGCGAAATGGAAAATTGTTAAAATATTGGGATATTTTTCTTTAAAAAATGACAAGATATCGAGTTTTTTTTTTTTAACAATGACAGACAATTATTGTCACTTGCCTGAACGATACGAGAAGAAAGCAACAAATCAACAGATTTTAGAAAGAGAAGAAACATTTTTATTTAATGAATGCAATTCTTTTCTCGTCATAATTTGTATAAAACCATTTTCTTTTTTTGAAAAATACAATTTGCACACAATTCGCATAAGTACAGCAAATTAACACATAATAACTGTTATAAAGTGAAGAAAATTGGAATTAAATTTTAAATAAATAAGTGCATGTAAATTAAAAGTTCTTTTTTTTTAAAACTTTCGTAAAAGCATAATAAATTAAACAATTGTTTTTGTTTTTATGTACAGAATTACTAAATACTTTTAAATCTCTTTTAAAGTTAATATTTTTCTTCGTTAATAATCCGTGTTGAAATTGCATATAAAGGGGAGAGTCCTAAAGACTTTGTTTATTCTCATGCATTTAAAGGTTTTATACAAAACACGCACATAGGACACTATATATATATATATATATATATATATATATATATATATATATATATATATATATATATATATATATATATATATATATATATATATATATATATATATATATATATATATATATATATATATATATATATATATATATATATATATATATATATAATATATATATATATTATATATATATATATATATATATATATATATATATAAATATATATATATATATATATATATATATATATATATATATATATATATATATATATATATATATATATATATATATATATATAATATATATATATATATATATATATATATATATATATATATATATATATATATATATATATATATATATATATATAATATATATATTATATATATATATATATATATATATATATATATATATATATATATATATATATATATATATATATATATATATATATATATATATATATATATATATATATATATATATATATATATATATATATATATATATATATATATATATATATATATATATATATATATATATATAATATATATATATATATATATATATATATATATATATATATATATATATATATATATATATATATATATATATATATATATATATATATATATATATATATATATATATATATATATATATATATATATATATATATATATATATATATATATATATATATATATATATATATATATATATATATATATATATATATATATATATATATATATATATATATATATATATATATATATATATATATATATATATATATATATATATATATATATATATATATATATATATATATATATATATATATATATATATTAGGATAGCTACTTATTAAATGTAATGCCTGACAATAATATATATAGCGGTAAATGTCGGCATATAGTCTGGCAGTAATATTAATTGAATTATAAAATATTAACATTATCACACAAAATAATATTTAAAATTCTGAACTTTAATGATATGGACTAAGAAAATTTCCTATAACCATATTTACTTAAACAAAATTTCTTTGCATGTCTTAAACAAATTGAAAATTAAAGTAGGCTAACCTAAAAACTTACTACATACTATAACATAAGGAAATATATGATTCATACCAAATAGAGTTTCAACCATTAAAATTATTTACTCGTATATTATATAAAGTTTGGAAAAAATACATTTAAAAAAAAAAAGTTCTTAATTATCAGAAAGAGAATATAGACTGAAATATTTGGTGTTTTGCAATTTTTATTAATATTTTATATATTTTTTTTATTTTTTATTTTTTTTTTTATTTTTTTTTTTTTTTTATTTCTCCTCTGGTGGGCAAAGGCCTACCATTGTTCCACCAGAGTTGGGAGGAAAGTCGGAAACATGGTCAAATTAAAGGCCGACATGACCTGATACACGGCGTTTAAAGGTGCTTCAAGTCATAGATGAAGGGAAGTGTGTTCCAGACTTTACCAGTAGAGTACATGTAAGATTGAGCATAGCGGTTAAGTCTGGGGTCAGAGAGTTGGACAGAGAAAGGATGAGACTGTGTAGAAAGACGAGTCGCACGAGCCCTTCTCAATGGAGGAGGTATGCGACGAGAGAGTTCAGAAGAGCAGTGTCCATTGTAATAGCGATAGTATAGAGAGAGTGACGCAACATTTCGACGGGCAGAAAGAGATTGGAGAGAAGTTAGTGAGAGCAGGAGAATTGATAAGACGAAAAGCCTTAGACTCCACCTTTTTCAAGGAGAGCTGTGTTGTGTGGAACCACCACAGATGTGCAAGGATTACTCCATACATGGGCGAACAAAACATTTATAAAGAGCAAGCAACTGGGGTGGTGTGAAGAAATACTGAAGGCGCCTCAGAACACCCAACCTCTTAGAAGCTTGTTTAGAAAGAGAGGTAATGTGATCTTTCCAAGAAAGATCACGAGAAAAAGAAACACCGAGAATATTGAGGAGAGATGAAGGTTTGAGTTGCGTGTTTTCGAAGAAGATATCATAGTTGTGTGGAAGATTGTGTCGAGTAGAGAGATGGAGGAATTGAGTTTTTGAGGCATTGAAAATGAACATGTTTTCTCTGCCCCAATTTGAAATGCGAGATAGATCAGAGGTTAGTTGCTCCAAGGCCACCCTCCTTGCCTCTATTAACTGTTGTTGGGAGGGGCGTCTTTCAAACTGAAAAGAGTAATGAAGAGTGGAGTCATCAGCACAGAAATGGATAGGAAATGAAGTAATAGAGAGATCACAAATGAAAAGCAAGAAAGTGTTGGGACTAGGAAAGATCCTTGAGGAACACCACTATTAATAGATTTATAGGATGAACGGTGGCCGTCTACAACAGCTGCTATAGAACGACCCGAAAGGAAATCAGAGAGAAGGTCACAGAGAGAAGGTATAGATTCCGAAAGAGGGAAGTTTGGAAATCAAAGGTTTGTGCCAGACTCTATCGAAAGTTTTCGATATGTCCAGCGCGACAGCAAAAGATTCACCGAAATGCCGAAGAGCGGAGGACCAAGAGTCAGAGAGAAGGGAAAAGAAGATCACCAGTAGAGCGTTTCTTATCGAAAGCCATTACTGGCGATCAGAGATAAGATTAGAAGAATTGAGATGTTTCCAAATCCTTCTGTTAAGGATAGATTCGAAAACTTTAGAAAGAACGGAGGTTAAAAGAAATAGGAACGGTAGTTGGAGGGTTGAGAGGGTCCCCCTTCTTCGGCACAGGCTGAATGAGCGCACGTTTCCAGCAAGAAGGGAAGGTTGAAGTAGAAAGACATAGACGAAATAGTTTACCAAGGCATGGTGCAAGCTCGGAAGCACAAGTTTTGAGAACCACAGGAGGGATACCATCAGGACCGTACGCCTTCTTAGTGTTAAGCTCAGAGAGAGCAGAAGTGACGTCTTTAGAAGAAATTACAATTTTAGGCATAAATGAGTTAGAGGGGGTTGAAGGAGTAGGAACAGCTCCGGAATCGTCTAAGGTTGAATTAGAGGCAAAAGTTTGAGCAAAGAGTTCAGCTTTAGAGGAAGGCAAAACGGCAGTTGTACCGTCAGAAGATACTAGAGGAGGGAAAGAGGAAGAAGCAAAGTTAGAGTTGACATTTTTTGCAAAATGCCAGAAAGGGCGAGAGGAAGAGGAACCAGAAAGATTATTGCATTTGCGACGGAGAAAAGAGTTTTTAGTATCTCGAAGAATAGATTTTGCACGATTCCGGGATGAAATATAAGTTGCATGAGTTTCTGGAGTTTGAAGACGACGGTAAGTCCCTGAAAGGCAGCATCCCTGCGGCGGATAGCACGAGAACAAGCAGAGTTAAACCAAGGTTTGTTAGGTTTAGTGGAAGGGAAAGAATATGGAATATATATATTATATATATATATATATATATATATATATATATATATATATATATATATATATATATATATATATATATATATATATATATATATATATATATATATATATGCGCTTGTGTATTTGTGTGGTTAGAACTATTTTATAAACAAAGTTAAATAAAAGTTATAAATTTTTCACAAAATTGAATGTGTAATATTGTAATTGAAAAAATACCTTTCATAAATTATTCATAAATGCGCGATTTTCTATGTTTTCAATTACTTTTTATTCAGAGGCCATTATACGAAAACATTAGTCGTACAAATGGCTAATAATTACTGTTGCTGTTCGATGCAGCTGTTAACGCATGAACAGCTTTGCAATTGCCAGCGTTTATTTATTACCAAGAGAAGTTAATTTTGTATATTTTAGCTTTACAATTTAATACAATTTTGAAGCAAACTATAATAATAATAATAATAATAATAATAATAATAATAATAAGAATAATAAGTGGAGTCGCTAAATGGATTGCCTAAAGTTTTTTGAGCTTCACCCTCCGAAACTCTTATTTATGTGGGCTTTTTATCTGTATAATTTATTAATAGCTTCAAATATTTGTTGGTTACTTAGATTGACTTTTAACCTATATCTTACTTTACTACCGCACAATCAGATACAACAAAAATAAATTCTAAAAACTACAAGTTTAATAATTTTACACTACAATAATAATTTTGGCTTGGTAAATACTATTTTGTATTGTTGCATTTCAATTTGTTCTTGTTTTCACTGACAAAAAAAAAAAAAAAAAAAAAAAAATGAAAAATGAATAATAAAAAAATTAGTAAAGAATTGATTTGTAGTTAGTCTTCTGTTGTGAAGCTATAAATATCGATATATATATATATATATATATATATATATATATATATATATATATATATATATATATATATATATATATATATATATATATATATATATATATATATATATATATATATATTTATTGCAATGGAACTAAAGTTTTTTGTTGCTTTTTTTATTTTGTTACTGAGAGCGAACCTCACCAACTAAGGGAATATGCCTTCCCTCCAGGCAGACAAAATACTGACATTCAGGGCGTCACAAGTTCAAGACTTATGAAGCGCTCCCAAATAAAAGTGCCAACCGACTGGAGTCTATTTACTACTAGTTTGCGAGAAAAAAAAATTATTTTAGTTTATAGGGGGAGTGGGGAGTTTAAGGCTGGTTATTAATAAGTAATAAAAATATAAATTCAGCGTGATAAAATAAAAAAAAAAATTTTAATGGCATTTTTTGTCAGTATTATTGCAGATATTCAGAAATGAAACTAAAAAATAAAAATTTAAATTTGATATCGGTAACTATTTTAAATGTAAAATACTTAAATTTTATATGTAAACTAAATTGATAAGAGTGACGTTAAAACTGTTTTATCATTTAACCAAAAATCTTCCGAGTAGATTCCGAACCACCGCTTCCAGAAATTGTTTTAAAATGAGTTAATGAACTAGGTAGAACTTTAGAGCGTTGTAGACTTGCAAACGACAGCTCGACTTTGATCTACCTTTACTACCGTAAACTTCGAATATTCTCCATTTTTAAATGGGATTATATAATATATATATATATATATATATATATATATATATATATATATATATATATATATATATATATATATATATATATATATATATATATAATATATATATATATATATATATATATATATAAAATTCACTTCATATTTTAAATATATGTTCGTATATAAATGATTTCGAACGAATTTGGTTTTTTAAAACTAAAAGTTCTAATTAAGCCGAAGTCTGGGTCAAATGGAAGAAGTGAAACACTGTTTTAGTTAATATTTTTTAAGCGTAAAATTCGAGTCAAATTTCTCTGTCTTATTGGAAAAAAAGTACCTTCCAGATCTATTGAAAATTCACTTTTATTTATTAATTTTTTTTTTTTCGTGAGTTGTGATTATTGTGATTTCGAAATAGGAGGTAGTCGTTTAATATTTGAGCTCATATATTAATTTTTCTTTTTTATTTTCGTCTAAATATTTCGAATGAGATTAATTCTAATAGCGTTGTGAAAGTGATAGTGTATATCTAAAATCGTTAACTTAAACCCCGGGGTACTTTTCAAGTTAGCTTTTGTTTTAACCTAACAACACGATAAATTTCTTAATTTCGCCATTTATTGATCTCAAACTACAAAACTACTTTGACCTTTATTCGTCAAGGAAGGAAATAATAATTCTTATCATTTGTTGGAGAAATAAACATTTTTTTTTCAAAAACCATTTTACATTAACAACGTAACTAAGGTAAGAGTGTATTGCTTCTTCTTTTAGTTTTTCGACCCATTGATTATTTTTGGTTAACAATTTTGTAGACTAAATTTGAGCATTTTTTTTTTCATGAAACTGTTTTTTTTAATTTTTTTTTTATTTTTTTATTTTTATTTTTTTTTGCTGAAAAAACTTTTCGTAAATTGCATATGTTTGAAATATTTTGCTCTAGGAGTCATATTCCTACTGATATCTAAATACTAAGGTCATGCAGAAGTTTACCATTTTCAAAATTTACTAAAAGATAACGTGAAGAGATATTTCACACTGAAAACATTAACTCTTAAAATAAATGAGTATTAGAATGCAATAAAGTCTTGTCTTACAACCTTCAGGAAAATGTTTATTACCTCTCAAACCAAATAATTTGGGAAGACAAATGCTTATATAACCTCTTTTCATTTGAATATCTAAGACATATATTATATATATATATATATATATATATATATATATATATTATTATATATAATATATTATATATATATTATATATATATATATATATATATATATATATATATATATAATAATATTATAAGAGAGAGAGAGAGAAAGAGAAGAAATAGACTAATTGATACCTAGGAGTTAGGACCATTCACTTACAAAATATTGAGTTAAATTCTAAAAATATTGTATTTGATAAAATTGCATTTAAATTTTTAAAAATTACTGTAAGGTTTTTGAAACTCTAAGTTCGTTTAAATATTTAATAAAATTCTACATATTTTGAACCCTTTTGTCAGTAAGATTTGTGTTGTTGTTATTATTATTATTATTTTTTATTATTATTATTATTATTATTATTATTATTATTATTATTTATATATTATTATTATTATTATTATTATTATTATTATTTATTATTATTATTATAATACGGATTTTGCACGTATTTATTTATCGGGATCAGCATTCTGATATTGTTCCATTCAGAGGGGTCTACGATACCCAGATCCGGTATCTAGCCACACATCAAAAGATCTACAGAAATTCCGAAGAGCAGAAGACCAAGGGTCAGAGAGATGAAGAAATCACCCGTAGAAGCGATCTAGCAGCAACCAGAGCCAAGAACAGAAGACTCGAGATATTTCCGAATCGTTCTTATAAGAATAGATTCGAAAATTATAGGATGATTAATAAGAATAAAGAAATAGATAAAGGAATGAGTAGAATAATTAGTTTACGACACAGGCTGAATGAGCGCACCTTTCCAGTAGGAAGGGAAGGTCGAAATAGAAAGACAAAAACGAAATAATTTCGCAAATCAAGACTCAAACTCAGAGCACAAGTTTTCAGAAACACACGAATGACACATTAAGACAATATGTCGGTTTAGTGTAAAGGTTCAAAAGAGAGCAAAAATAAGAATCTTTAGAAATTACAGCGAGAGGCATGATTCAGTTGCATAGGGTTGGAGGGTGGAGAATAGCTCCGGAGTTATCTACGGCGAAATTAGAGGGTAAGTTTTGAGGGAGGAGTTTAGCTTTGGCAGAAACCAAAATGACAGTTGTGACGTCGAA
>SEYY01020489.1:95000-97500 GCA_009176605.1 Armadillidium nasatum | reverse complement strand
CATTAAGCGTGTCTGTACCCACACGAAGCAGAATAACAACAAACCGGGACTATGTTAAGTGGCGTGGTGCACACCTCGCCCGATCCGCATAACTTCGAGAAGACGTGTTGGGGAGTACTTTTTACCTTAACAAAAAAAACAAAAAATGTTCATCTCAGAATGACCTATCGGTCCTACAAGTTTGTTGGTGAGGTTCTGTAACACCCTGTATATATCACGCACTGTAGAGCGCTACTCCGAGAACAAATATTACTGCTAAGTATGTACTTTTCATGAATAGACATATGAAGTGAATTATTCGTATATATATATATATATATATATATATATATATATATATATATATATATATATATATATATATATATATATATATATATATATATATATATATATATATATATATATATATATATATATATATATATATATATATATATATATATATATATAATGTGGGTGTGTATGTGTGAAAATTGTGGCAGGCTGTACTATTAATCTCAGCGTACATGACATTACTCCTTGTACACTTGAACATAAAAAAAAAACTATATATATATATATATATATATATATATATATATATATATATATATATATATATATATATATATATATATATATATATATATATATATATATATATATATATATATATATATATATATATATATAAAGTTATTTGTTCCATTATAGGAAGAACAAAGCTTCTTGCTTCATTGTTCTATTGTTTACTAGTAATTTGTGAGAACTAAAGACTTCCTTAGAGAAGTTTACAAACTTTAGCATTTTTGATCTTCTAATATTAATAGCTTTATTATATATATATATATATATATATATATATATATATATATATATATATATATATATATATATATATAATATATATATATATATATATATATATATATTATATATATATATAAGAAGAAGAAGAAAAGATATTATGTATTTAAATGAATGAGTAAGTTTTGAGTGTGGTACAAGAAACATGTTTTGAGGGAAGAGGAAGCTGCTGGTCTTTCCGATCAGTCAGTTATCTGTTTTTGCAACAAGAAGGCTACAAAAAGAATAAGTGTCCCTTTTTCACCACGATAAAAGCAAACTTTTAATATCAGTGTATTCATAAAATTTCTTGCGAAACTTTATTACGTTTCTTCCTAAGTAGTTGAAACTTTTGCAATATATTCAAGAAATACAGTTTTGAGATGAATGAACTGTTTCAAATTGGGATTTAACATTTGATTTTAAAGTCTCAGTAAGTTCTTGGCAGGAATTGACTCCAAAAAGGGAGATCACATCAAAATTAATGCCAAGTCGTCGTCAACGAAGGTGATGGCGAAGGAATTTTATGCCAATGGGATCATCTTGAGAGAATACGGACAATAACTACAGCTTATTATGATGGAGAACTGAGAAAGAACACTGGTGCGAAGAAAAGTCGCAGAAGAGTGTATCGACGTATTTTTTTTAAGAATGACAATGTTCCATCTTATTCTCCTCTTGTGGTGAGGACAAAATTACAGGAAATTCTGTTGGAAACCATACACCATCTCCCTTACAGTCCTAACTTTGACACTTCTGATTTTTCCGCGTCCATTAGACAGGAACCTGATTTTTTTTCAATAGACGACACCAAAATCGAGGTCATGACGTATCGTACTTCGAAGAGGGCAGAATCTATCAGGACAGACTAAGAAGATTGAAACAGTCTTGCAGAAATGCTGAAATTTGATAGTCCAAGCTTAGTTAAAACCGTTTTTGACTTTGAAGCATATATATATATATATATATATATATATATATATATATATATATATATATATATATATATATATATATATATATATATATATATATATATATATATATAATATATATATATTATATATTTTATATATATATATATATATATATATAATAATATATAAATATATAATATATATAATATATATATATATATATATATATATATATATATATATATATATATATATATATATATATATATATATATATATATATATATATATATATATATATATATATATATATAAATGGGGGGAGAAGGAGAAAGAGAGAAAGGCGAACTGGATAAAGCATTAATTTTTATTCTTTCAGTAAAACCTAATCCTGCAATTTATCCAAGTTAAAAATAATATCGCACCATTAACCATATAAATGGAGCGCAAAAAAAGTAATTCTTAAACGATTAGTTGTTGTCGGAGAAATTTTAAGGAGTAAGAGGTGAACCTCATTTGAAAAAAAAAGGGAAAACTCGATTACGACCGTAAACTAATTTAATTCGATAAATTAATTCGTTTTCTTTTTCTTTATTTTAATTTTAAATATTTATTTTTTATTTTTTTTTTTATTTAAAAATTAGAAATAAAAGTTAAATTTTTTTTATTGTTTCCCAATTTATTAATTGAATTAAATATATATAAAAAAATATTTTCAAAATATTCAAAAATTTAACATGACAAGCCATTGTATC
>SEYY01020489.1:72500-87500 GCA_009176605.1 Armadillidium nasatum | reverse complement strand
AACATACTCAATTATTTTTCTTGTAGACTTTAATAAAATTACTTGTTTACCCTCTGTAACTAGATTCACAGCTCCAAAGCACAAAGGTATATATATATATATATATATATATATATATATATATATATATATATATATATATATATATATATATATATATATATATATATATATATATATATATATATATATATATATATATATATATATATATATATATATATATATATATATATATATATATATATATATATAGTTAAAATCACGTGACTACGTATGACTGTTTTGAATAAAGAAATGACTTTCAAAACTCACAAATCACAGTGTGTGATACTGTATTGCAATGACATTTTAAACGTTATCACAACCATAAGCTGAATGCGCCACTAGTATATTTGGAGAGATAGTTTGAAACTAGGACATAGAGGGATTCTAATATGTGTAGATTGTTAGGTTTCTGGTTTGTGATATTACTGCAAAGTGTGAATAAACTTGAAAGAAGTCATTAATATGGCAATTTTAATAAATATTGAAACTCGGTGTTAGTAAATTAACAGTCGGATGTAAAAGCTCTATGTAAAAGGTGTTTTAACCTTATTACATGTATAGAGTAAAGGAATTTGGTGAATAACTTTAAGCTCAATCATGTGAATGTTTTGTTTTGGTACACTTGGGTGGAGTTATCAGTTGATTTTCTTACTGCTAACAGATTTATACGTCTAATAATATTTGTAAAGAGTTTCAGGAAGTCTTCTCTGGTAAAATTTGTGTTTGGTAACTGCACTCTAAAAACAAACCTTTCAAATTCATTTCTATGGAAAGTCTTAGTCTAATTTCTCATATTTCTCTATTTCTTAGAGCGGAATTATAAAGGCTATTCAGAATTTGGAGGACACTAGAGCGGAATTAAAGAGGAATTAGAGCGGTGTTTATGGTTTTCGTCTATTGCCTTTCTAATGCCCCTTTATCAAATATTTTCTCGATATTGCATGCCGCTCAAATGCCTTTCAAAGTTCTTGTTGAGCGGCAACGATTCGATTTTAAAATCTCTTTTGCCTTTGATATATAATCAATATATCAAATATATCAATATATCAAAATCAAAGTCCAATTAAAGGCCGACATGTCCCTATACACTGTGTTTGAAAGTGTGCAAGTCAAAAGAAGTAGGAAAAATAGAGCCTATTATCAAAGCATCGACAGGGAAAAATAGTCGACAGGTTAAATGGTCTGCTCTTTTGTAAAAAATCTGACGGCCGTTTTTCTCTTCAATTTAAACGTGTCGACAATTTGGCCGTATGTTAAAAAAAAAAAAAAATTTGTTTTGAACATTTGACCAATATCGTTTTTTAGTTTTCATCGATATATAGGCCTAATATTATTATTTATTATTATTATTATTATTATTATTATTATTATTATTATTATTATCAACATTATTACATTACCTGCTATTATTTTAACCATTGATATTTTTATTAATAAGATTATTATCTCATTTCTTAATATTATTACATCAGATAATCTATAGCATTCAAGAATATTAATACCAATACTGAAATCATCAATACGATTATTATTATTACTAAGTAAAATGGGTGCAGCAACTGTCTTATCATTCTTATTGTCTTTATTATTATTGAAAATTTTATTGAAAATATTATATTACAACTTATTATTATTATTTAAAATTTTATTGACAATATTATATTACAACCTATTTTATTACTACTATTATCATATTATATTATTATATCACTATTTTATCACTGGTGTATAATAGAAATTGTTATCAATATAGTTGCCACTATTATTATGATTTTTATTTTTATTATTATTATAATTATTATCATTATTATTATTATTATTTTTATTATTATTACTATTATTATTGTTATTATTATTATTATTATTATTATTATTTTATTACTATTATTAGTACTATTACTGTTATTATAATACTTGAAATAAATATCATCATTACTATTATTACTACTAGAATTATTGTAGCAAACTTCATATTTAAAAACTTTGTTACTGTTGCTTGCATGATCAATATATCTAGAATTTCATTACTCTAGAAGTAACCTATCCTAACATGTAATTATCAAATTTATATGTATTAAACTTTGGGGCTCAAAGGAAACGGCAGAGTTTTCCCCTAGCAGCCCCTTTTCAGAGAACTGGACTTTGTTATTATAATTATTATTATTATTATTATTGTTACCTATTGTATTTATTATTGTATTTAACAGTATAGGACCTATTGTATGTAATAGCTCAAACTTTTATTTGTACTTTTTTCTGAATAAACTGTTCGAATTGGAATTGGAATTATTATTATTATTATTATTATTATTATTATTAATCTTTCATTGACGTTTAGACCTAATATTTTTATTATCATTTTTATTTTTATAATTATTATTATTATTATTATTATTATTATTATTATTATTATTATTATTATTATTATTATTATTATTATTATAAATTGGTAAATGCATGGCACACGAATATTTGTCTACGGGAGGTTCCGGCACACGTAACCCTCGACCGGTGAGTGGTGGCAATGATGAATGAAAAACCTTCAGTATTTTAGCAAAACCAACGCTTTTATATGAAACTAATTCGTACTTTTAGAAATAGCAAATATTGTATAGGGCTCTCTGTCTCTATATATATATATATATATATATATATATATATATATATATATATATATATATATATATATATATATATATATATATATATATATATATATATATATATATATATATATATATATATATATATATATATATATATATATATATATATATATATATATATATATATATATATATATATATATATATATATATATATATATAATAATTAAAATAAATTTAAACAATTGAAAAATCAATTACACGTATACAAAATAAAATTTCTTAAAACGAAATGGTTCACTGTAATGCGATCAGCATCGTTCTCGACTTTGGATTTCTCAAAATATCAACTAAAACGACATCGATTCGAATACTGTTCAGATGATTTATGACGTCAGATGTAAGTGTAATAATATCTTGTCAATAGATGGAGTAGAAATGAAATGATTGTCACGTGGTATTTGGTACAGATGGTGCAGCGTTGCCATATATGTAACTAAATATTTACTTTTATTCGAATAAAATAGAAAGGCATTTGGTGACTTCATATTTTTTATATAGAGGAAAAACACCGGTCTAATTCCTTTCTAAATAGAGCTGCAAAAACGCGTTTTTTTGCCGTTCTATTGGAAAGGTTTGTGTTTGCAGTGTGATTGTTAAAGTAATTAGGGAAGAATATAACTCTGCTTTGTTGTTAAATAGTAAAATTGAGTCGTCTGTGTACCGTCGATTTGAAATTGTTTGGACAAGTGTGAAATCAGATGATCTCAAAATTATGTATATAGGTGTTACTAAATTGGGCTAGAGGGGAGAGCCCACATATAGAGAATCTGTCTGAAAGTGCAGATGGTTATTAAAAAAAGATAAGTGGCATTTGAAGATAAATTAGCAGTTCTTTGAATTCTTGTTAGGTAAAGCCTTCGAAAGGGAAAAAAAGCTGAATAAATTGTCAGTGATGTTGTTTATCTCATCTCTTATGGGAAGGTTCGTATATAATTGGCCAAAAATGGCCAAAAATTATTGATAGAGAACGAACAAGTTATTAAATCATAGGAATTGCGTATTGTATAGTCGTTAGTGATAAAAGAAGATAGCATTAGTACTAATAAGTTTGCAAGTTTATAGTTGTGGGTGTTGTAAGCCGCTAAATTTGTCGAATAGGTATGTAGTACTTTATTACTTTGGACGTGTAATAATCCACGAGCTGAACCACTAGAATAAATGTAATCAAATTGGATGTCAAAATTTATATTTGCTTAGTTTTCGTAGATAGGTTTACCTGATTTTCCAAGTTTAGGGACCCTTTTATAGTTCCTTTGTTCATTAACTTTAATTTTTTTAAAGTCTGATAATATTTCTTCAATTTTATTGCTATAATTTCATTTGTTTAAAATAATGTTCATTGCTAATTATTCGACTTGCAAATCATTATGCATTTGCCAAGTTTTAAAAACTTCAATGTTGAAAACTAATTTTGTTATCATGGAAAAAAACTTTGGAAGGTTTTAATCTATAATAGTATTTAAAATCAATTTATTTAATATTGTTAGTAACACATTTTAGATCTGAATGTGATGGTTCAAATGATTTAAATTGTAAACCAATTTATCGAAAGCAAGTACAGTTACGTATTTGGTATAATATATCCGAAATCGTAGTTCCAAAATTCTTTTCTCTATTAATGAAAGTATTTTGGTGAAAAAGTCTGAAATTTACTCTTTCTGGGGTCGATTTCTGAACTTCAAATACAAAAACATTAAATTTTACGACGTCACGGAATGATTTGCATTGCAAATCAAAATCCCGTTTGGTTTAGGTTGCCAGATTTTTCGAAAAGTAGCTAAATCTGGCACCCGCGGAAAGCGCCCTCCTTACTACTGACGTCTTACCCTACATTAGATTATAATGTTAACGTTATTAAATTGGAAACTTAAACGAAATCCAAAGTTTAAGGAAAGTCTTTTTACAAAAAGATGATTTAATAGTAATTTATTTAAAGAAGTTTGAATTATTTGAAAAAGAAATTTATCCCTTTAAAATTAAGAACTTAAAACTACTTTATAAGCAGTATCACGTTTGTCACCTGAATCTAAAAAACACTTTTGGTCATGCAGATTTTTTAATTTTATTTTATGCATTTATTTATTTCATTTTTTTTTTTATCATCAACAACGCTCACGATTTTCATTATTAGGTTTCCAATATCATTGCAGTACACTTTCTAATTTAATAAATAATTAAAAATTAATACATCTTGTCAAACTCTCTTACCCTAGGCTTACCCTCTATGCTCATTCATAATGCTTTTCATTGGTAAGCTTGGAACACACTTCCTGCTTCCTTTGATTTGAACACTTTCAATAGACGTGTATCGTAGCATGTCGGTATTTAATTAATTCTGGTTTGGACGTTTTCTCCAACTGGTGTCTTGAGTGTGTCTCCGATATCTGCCCACCAGAGATGACATTATATATATATATATATATATATATATATATATATATATATATATATATATATATATATATATATATATATATATATATATATATATATATATATATATATATTATATATTATTTTTTTTTTTTTTTTTTTTTTTTTATTATTTTTTTTTTAAAATAAATTTAATACAATAGAAATAATAATAATTACGGTAAATGGTGGACAATCTCTCTCTATGAAGTCTAATAACGACTGCGAAACCGATTTTTTTTATATCGGTTTATTTTTTTCTTTTATTTAAATGGAAAATTGTTTTCTTTGTAAAATGCAAATTAAGTGAAAACTAATAAAACTCTACGAGAAAATGAGAATCCACGACAGTACAATGGAATAGATATATATATATATATATATATATATATATATATATATATATATATATATATATATATATATATATATATATATATATATATATATATATATATATATATATATATATATAGCCTTGTGGGAAAAGTGTCAGAGAGGTGGTGGAATGTGTAAGGTCTGTTCCTACGAATATCTCTCCTTGTAGTATCTAAAGAAGAGAGAGAAAGAAAGAAAGAAAGAAAGAGATAGGGAGAGAGAAAGAGAATGAGAGAGTGAGCTCCATAGTCGCAGAGAAAAGAAATCAAGGGAGCTAGAAAAATAATGAACGGTATGTTAATCTCTTAGCTTAAGATGGGTGGAACTAGAACCCTCTCAGGTATGTGACTAATACTTCATACACAGAAGAATAAGACTTATTCAGTTGGAGACACTATACGGAAGGAAAAAAATTCTGCTATTTTCATAAAATTCCCGGCTTCATTAAATCCGTTTTAGAAATTAGAGTGGTATGATTTTCCCAAGAATATATTGTTCATAATGTCAAAATAGGCGAGACGATAGAGTCGTCAAAAGATACACGAAAAGTAGGAGGTGAATTTGAGAGAAAGCTATGTTTGTAACTCAACCTTAGCCATTCCTTCTTCTCCACCTCTCTCTTTCTCGCTTGTGCCTAATAATGTAATTTCTTCTAAAGATGTGATTTCTACTGTCTCTGAGCCTAATATATTTAGAAGAATACATGATCGTCACAGTATTTCTCAAATGGCTTTCCATATCTGTGCTTTTTAAACTTGCACGTTGCCATGGTAAAAATGTTTCGTTTCTGAGTGTCAACTTCAACCTTTCCTTCTGCTTGAAGAGTGCAATCATAGTATAAGTATTACTTAGTAAGACAAACATATAGGAAATTTGTTTGCAGATTTTCATGACCTTGAAAAATGTTGTAGCTTTAGCTCCGCCTACTTTGATGCCAAAAGTATTATTTTCATCACTGATACATATGACGTGTAAGTGACGTCATAAAACCTATTGCCTCTTAATTAATTATTACTATTTTAAATATATATATATATATATATATATATATATATATATATATATATATATATATATATATATATATATATATCGAAAATGGGAAATTCGGAACTTATAATCTGGTACAAAGTTATTAAATTTGGCAACACTGTCGTTGCCGTTTTTGATTATTTAAAAATGGCAAAGAAACCTGCTTCGTGATTGGTCATGAAAACAAAAACTATCTGTTATTGGAGTCGGGCTACCTAATGACGTAAAAAAATAATTAATATTTTTTTTCAATAATAATCATTATTTTATATGTTATTTCTACAAAAAAGATTTAATTAGATTTTAAATGATTAAAAGAAATACAATTTGCTTCATGAGGGTGTTATTAAAAAAAAAAAAAAAAATAGGCATACACAAAAAGTGCATCACTCTCAATCAGAAAATTATAACATTTATTAATCCTACTAAGTAATACTTATACTATGGTGCAATGTTCTCATTTAGTCTATGCACTTAAAGGAGGCACCTTCTCAATCCTTCAACTCTTGTCCATTGTTTTAAGATGTTCTCTCTCTCCAAAGTCTTCGAATTCATCTTTAAAAGTAAGATTTGAAGAAAAAAATCTTAATTCTTCTAATCCTATCTCTAATCGTCAGTATGGTTTCTGTATGAAACACTTTAATGGTTATATTTCCTTTTTCTCTTTCCAATTCTTCGACATTTCAGTAAAGCTGCAGCGACGATAGATATATCTAAAACTTTAGCTTAGCTAGAGTCTGGTACAAAGCTGTCATTTCTAAGCTTCCTTCTTTCTGTATCAATTCTTCTCTCAGATTTCCTTTCCGGTCGTTCTGTAACGGCAGCTGTATTCGACCACCTTTCATCCATTAAATCTGTCAATAGCCGTGTTCATCAAACTTTTCAGTTCTAATGATCTGTCTGTTACTTCATCGCCTATCCACATCTATGCCGAAGACATTATAGTTATTCCTTCATTTTTGAATTTTCACATCCAATATCAAATAATCGATGTCAGTAAGATTTGAAATGAGTCTCTGATCTTTTTCATTTTTCCAATCCCTCAAAAACTCAAATTCATTATTATTCTAACTGACATAAATACATCTTTGTTTAAAACACGTTAGTACATGCTTAATCATGGCGTTTCTTTTTCTTGTGATCTTTCTTGGAAGGATTGCGTTGTTTCCCTTACCAAACATTCTTCCAAAAGGCTATATGTTTTTAGGCCCTTTCAGTATGTCTTCACGCCGTCGCATTTTTTACCTCTTTATATGGATATCGGTTTTTCCTGCAACAAGTAGGCCTATACGTCACACATCTGCTGTCGAGTCTAGACCTTTTTGTCTCATAAACTTTCTCCTTTTTTCACTAACCCTCCAACCCTTTCTTCCCCTCGAACTGTTGCATTCCTCTCCTTATACAATCGCTTATACAACCATGGTTAACAGAGACGGACCCGCAAAAAATTGGGTGGAGCCGGAATCGGTGCAAAACAAATTATTGAGTGGAGTTAAAGCCGAACCGGGGTCAAAGAATTTTAAAATGGTGGAGCAGGAGTTGGAGCCAGCAAAAAAAAAAAAAAAAAATTAATAGTTTCGAAGCTATGAGTTCAATAGACATTTTTCTTCCGAACTTTGTAGTTGCATAATTCTTCCTTTGAGAAGTTCGTTGGGGAACGTATATCCTCACAGTCATCATCCTTTCTTAATCAAATTTTCTTATCCCAGACTTTAAATGCTTTGATCATTCTTATTACACGAACTCCACTGGCAACTTCTGGAGAACTCTTCTTTCCTCTCTTATTTTTTTTTAACTTGCGCATTTTCAAATGATATGTATCTCTAGACATGTCGGCCTTTGATACAATTATGATTTGGGTTATTCCCTTTGTCTCGTGGATTTAAACATCGGAGGAGGCGTCATATATATATATATATATATATATATATATATATATATATATATATATATATATATATATATATATATATATATATATATATATATATATATATATAAACTGACGCTCAGATCTTTCTCGCATTTTTATCTGGGGTAGAGAAAACGCGGTTGTTTTCAATGTCTCAAAAACTCAATTCTCCTAACTTCCTCTATTCTAAATATTTTTGGTATTTCTTTTTTTCATGATCTTTCTTGGAAGGATCATATAACTTCTCTCTCTGAACAAGCTTCTAAGAGGTTGAATGTTCTGGGGCACCTTCGAAATTCCTTCACACCATCACAGTTGGTTGCTCTTTATAAGGGTGTTTTTCGCCCCTGTATGGAGTACGACTCATATCTGGAGTGGTTTCACTCACACAGCTCTCCTTGCAAAAATGGAGTCTAGGGCTTTTGGTCTCAACTGTTTTGCTATCACTAATTCTCTTCAGACTCTTTCTGTCCGTCAAATTGTTGCGTGACCTTCATTATAGAATCTATATTACAACGGATATTGCTCTTCTGAAATCTTTAGTTGCATGCCACCTCCGTCGAGAAAGACTCATGCGAAAAATATTTGATTTAACAAAACAAAGTTTAACAAAATATTTGATAAAAAGAAAATTTCACAATTTTAGCATCTTTCTTTGAAAAGCCAAAATACAATTGAATATTTCATAAATTTCGACAATAATAGGGCTTTTGAATTAATTTTAATTACTAATATCCAAAGAATAAATATTACCAATATTAATATTAAGACAAATAAAAAGTAAAATTATTAGGCATTCAAACTGTTTTTACCAAAAAATCAAAGGCGTCTAATAATTTTAGCATATATATATATATATATATATATATATATATATATATATATATATATATATATATATATATATATATATATATATATATATATATATATATATGCTCATTAATTTTATGATTTTTGAGAAAAATATTTTGAAATATAAATATGAATTTTCAGTTCAATATATATATATATATATATATATATATATATATATATATATATATATATATATATATTATATATATATATATATATATATATATATATATATATATATATATATATATATATATATATATATATATATATATATATATATATATATATATATATATATATATATATATTAAGAACTATTTATAAAAATGAAGAGCAAAAGGAAGCTCCGTCATTTGATCACTATTCAAAAATTTGTGCTGTGCAAAGCAAAATATTGTAGAAGACGTTCATGTATTACACTCTAAAGATGAAAATTCTCTTCACTTCCTAATTTCATTAAAGTAAATTCAAATGATTTATTGAAACTTAAAAAAAAACTAAAAAAATTTATCTAAATTAAGTTTGGATATTATAGTGATATGCGTAATTTTTAAGTTTTTAATAAACTTGTAGGGTTGAATATCTGTTAATTGTTTCATATTTAATCTATATTCATAAACTATAGATCAGTAACTGTCTTTTGTTATTAAATGGTTTTAGGAGGATGTAGAAAGGATATTTTCATTTACTAAGAGTTTCTATTTTCTCTTTAGCTTTATTATATAGATGTTTATGGAGTCTTCGTGCTTTTAATAAATATTAACAGAAAGTGCACTTTTTAATTGTATTTTTAATTTAAACTGATAGTGCAAATAAAATAATTAAATGAAGGTTATTTATGTACCTTCCCTCTATATTAGTTATTTTTATAATATCAATGGTAAAGTTCCGTTTTCTTTGAAAACTCTCATAATTATGTGTCATCCAAAATGAACTGTCCATCTTCCGAGGCTTTTTTTTGCGCATCTTAAGTGAAATTCATCCTCTGCTGGTAGTTAGAGTTTTTGCTACATCCTGAGAGCTACTAATTAGTATCATCATAGTGACAGTGTCGACCAAAGTGATATGGAGGATACTATCATCTGCTGTAATTCAAAGAGGACTACCGTCATCGGGAGGATACCCTGGATCATTGTCTTTCCTTAATGAATTACACGTTTCCAATATCTAGGCAGGGTTCAAGTTTTAAGCTTCTGCACTTTTACAACTGACTTTTTTGTCAGTTTCAAGGCGTCAGCATATATATATATATATATATATATATATATATATATATATATATATATATATATATATATATATATATATATATATATATATATATATATATATATATATATATATATATATATATATATATAAACTTCGCAGCTCATGGGCACTGCCCTATTCGACAAGGGAAATTTTCCTGGATCCTCTTAAGGTATCAAAAAACATAAGGTATATATATATATATATATATATATATATATATATATATATATATATATATATATATATATATATATATATATATATATATATATATATATATATATATATGGAGAGGAGTATATTTGTATTGTAATCCAGTAAAATACATAAGATCCTACTCTCAAACTTTATACTCACGGATTTCTTCTGTATAAAGTTTAAGGAGACGTTGTGGCTAAAGTTTGTCCTTTTTTTTTCTCCTGAAATTTAAACTTAGTATAACGAACTTTTTTCTGTCCTTTTTCTGTCCCCGTATAAAAGCCATATAGTTTTTTTGTTTTGTTTTGTTTTTCCTTCTTTTATTTTTCGTTCCTCGTATTTTTTATTTCCCACGAGACAAAGTTTATCTGAATAAACAAAAGAATTTTCGTATTATGTATACAGACGTATATTCATACGAGGACTACTTCGTTACTTTGGTGAAGTTTTAACACGCAATGCATGCAAAAATAGGCAAAAAAGTATTCCATCATTGAGTTTTTCAGTCTTGGGATCAAAGTTCATTAAATTTGACACAAAAATAATTGAATTTAGGGAATATGTAGCTCCACGTAAAACTTTTTTTAGTTACTGATATTTAAAATTAAATCAGAATAGGACTCTACTCTCAAATATACATATATATATATATATATATATATATATATATATATATATATATATATATATATATATATATATATATATATATATATATATATATATATATATATATATATATATATATATATATATATATATATATATATATATATATTCGAAATAAGAACAGAGGTATGAAAAAGAAGGTAAATTAATTCTTTAGAACTGTTTATTAATTATCAAGTTTCAAGACAAGTATTTTTATTTTGACTTTGCAAGAATGAAATTTAATTAACACCTTCAGTCATGTGACGATACAAGTTTCTTCTCGAATGCTCCTTAAAGAGATACGGTGACAAAAATGTTTCGTCATTAGTTATATTTAATAGATATAATGGAGACAGTTATGAGTTTGATGTCATATTATTGCGCGTATTATTTATGTAAACTCATGATTCATCATAAAATGTCCCAACACGTGTATGAAGAACGTATGTAAAATTCTCTGGATTTTAGTTAACTGTTTGAATGTTATATTTTGTAATGTTATAAAAACAGGTCACTGTTTTATGTTTTATTTACTAATCTTTTTTAACTTCCAGCTACAAATCTATTTTAAATGTTATTTACAGATAAAACTCCAAATTACACATTTTTTCTTCGTTATGATGGAATTAATGAATTAATTTGAAAATGAAAATTATTCGTAATTATAATTAGACGTATGACAACATATTTAAGTATGTTATAGAAGTTGCAGAAATATGTAATAAAATATTCTGCTACTCTTGTACGGCACTTCAATGTTAATTTGTGAAAACACACACACATTATTTTACTTTTCTTAGTTTCATGATGAAATGAAAAATTGAGGGGATCTTATTGATTATTCTTCTCATACACTAGAGGAAAGACATATTTGTTTTTAAAAAACTACTTTTTATTATTATTATTGGAATAATAACAGAATTTGAAAAGAATTCTGGAGATGTTTAAGATTGCCAGAATCTTTTTAACATACCCAAAGCTATTAAAAATATCTTGCATGTCTAAATTATTTAAAAATATTTCAAATAAGAAACTAAGAATTGTTTTTTATTCCTCAGAAGGGTTGTTAAGGATATATTTTTTTCAAGCTTTTGTCATAGGTTCCGTGGCACAAACGGTAGAGTGATTTGACTCTACGTGTTTGAGAGCTCGGGTTCGACCCCTCATTTATATTCTAGGAGAGACGATTCGCCGAAACGTTACCTAAGTGCAGAGCGCAAAGAAAAATAGAAAAGGAAAAAAATATCAAGGTGTAAGTAAAAAGGGGGAAAAAAGTGAATGTTGGTTGTGAAAAATAAAGAATATTTAAATATTTTAATTAAAAATATTGAATCCAATTACTTATTCATAGGTTTGAAAGTATTTTTTTTTTTGTTGCTGTTTTTTTTTTTTTTTTTAAAGGAATTTGAGCATATATTAAAAACCGATCAAATGTTTTCACTACCACTGAAATACGGGTTAAACTTTAAAATGAGTTCGCGTATCACTACAGACAAGAAACTGAGTAAACCCATACACACACATATATATATATATATATATATATATATATATATATATATATATATATATATATATATATATATATATATATATATATATATATATATATATATATATATATATATTACAGATCGCCACCACTCACGGGCAGAGCCCTTTTCAAGGAGGGGGCACACACAAGGGGGAAGAAAACTCGTTCAAACATAGACCTAACGCACAGCCCTCAGGTGGGCATAGACGGAAGCCTTGAAGAGTGGATGATTAAATACAGGAGGAAAAATAGAAGATGGCAGAGAGTTCCACAGAACAGAAGTGGCTGGATAGAAAGAGGCACCACAATGGGCTAGTCTGGGGTTTCCTACATCCACACAAAATTGGTACGAAAGCAGGGCACCCCTTGTGCAACTAGGACGACGCAATGGTGGAGGAATGCTAGAGGTCAATTCCCTCGAGCTCCTGCCATTGTAGTACCTATAGAAAAGAGATAGTGCGCCAATTTCACGTCGCAGAGATAGGGAGTCAAGAGAGTTTGAAAGTAGGGGACAGTTGATTAATCTTATAGCTTTAGACTCAACCCTATCCAAAAGAGAGGAGGAGCCGGAGCCCCCCTAAATGTGAGAACAGTACTCCACACAAAAGCGAATAAGACCCTTATATATTTGGAGTAACTGCTCAGAAGAAAAAAATTCTCGCAACCAGAACAGAACTCCCAGCTTCCTAAAGGCCGCTTTAGCAACCATTGTGATATGTGGTTTCCAAGACAGTTTATTGTTTATGTTTAGACCAAGAATGTTAATGTTACTTACAGGTGAGACGGGAGAGCCATCGAAGAGGATAGGAAAGTTTGGAGGTGTTTTTGAGAGGGAGATGTAAAGAACAGGAATTTTTAAAGAGTTGAATTTCACAAGGTTGGTATGACCCCACCGGGAAATCACATCCAGATCGGCAAGAATAGAATCGGAAAGTTGAAGTCGAGAAGCAAAAGAGGGAGCAGATTTGAAATGAGTAGAAGAATGAAGAGTTGAGTCATCAGCATAAGAGTGAACAGAGTTAGAAGTGCAATTGAGAAGATCGTTAATGAAAAGTAAGAATAAAGTTGGAGATAAAACTGAACCTTGAGGAACCCCACAGTTGACAGAAAAAGAGGAAGAGGTCGCTCTATCTACAAGTGCCGAAATGGAACAATCTGAGAGAAAACTAGACAAGAGTAAGCAAAGGGAAGGAGGAAACACAAAGGAAGGGAGCTTGGAGAGCAGTGACGCATTCCATACCCGGTCAAAAGCCTTGGATATATATATATATATATATATATATATATATATATATATATATATATATATATATATATATATATATATATATATATATATATATATATATATATATGTATAATGTTATAATATACCGAAAATTCTGGTAATAATTAGAAAGAAATTAAAAAGTAAAAATAAAATATATATATTATATATATATATATATATATATATATATATATATATATATATATATATATATATATATATATATATATATATATATATATATATATATATATATATATATAATAATAATTCAAAATAAAAATGGAAACAAGGTTTTCGGAAAGACATTCATTCTCTTTCTTTTGTTAATAGTCTAGTAAAATTAAATAATAAAAAAAATTTATTTCATTGTAAATTATATATATATATATATATATATATATATATATATATATATATATATATATATATATATATATATATATATATATTATATATATTATATATATAATATAATATATATATATTAGTGATGGTATCCGCACTTGTGGAAATTCAACATCCGCATCCGCACTTGGCGAAAATTCTAAATCCGCATCCACAAATGAGAAAATGACATGCGATCCATCACATATATATATATATATATATATATATATATATATATATATATATATATATATATATATATATATATATATATATATATATATATATATATATATATATATATATATATATATATATATATATATATATACATTCTAATTTTAATGGTTTTTTTTGTGGTTGAAAAGTAGACACATTTTTCTATTTAAAA
>SEYY01020489.1:57500-60000 GCA_009176605.1 Armadillidium nasatum | reverse complement strand
GAGGCATTGAAAACGACCATGTTTTCTTCTGCCCCAATTTGAAATACGAGAAAGATCAGAGGTCAGTTGCTCCAAGGTCCATCCTTCTTGAATCTATTAACTGTTGTTGGGAGGGACGTCTTTCAAATTGAAAGGAACAATGAAGGGTGGAGTCATCGGCATAGGAGTGTATAGGAGACGAAGTAATAGAGAGAAGATTATTGATGAAAATTAGAAAAAGAGTTGGGGATAGGACAGATCCTTGAGGAACACCACTATTAATAGATTTATAGGATGAACGGTGGCCGTGTACAACAGCTGCTATAGAACGACCGGAAAGGAAATTAGAGAGAAGATCACAGAGAGAAGGATAGATTCCGAAAGAGGGAAGTTTGGAAATCAAAGCTTTGTGCCAGACTCTATCGAAAGCTTTCGATATGTCCAGCGCCACAGCAAAAGATTCACCGAAATGCCGAAGAGCGGAGGACCAAGAGTCAGAGAGAAGGGAAGATCACCAGTAGAGCGTTTCTTACGAAAACCATACTGAGATAAGATTAGAAGAATTGAGATGTTTCCAAATCTTCCTGTTAAGGATAGATTCGAAAACTTTAGAAAGAACGGAGGTTAAATAAATTGGACGATAGTTAGAGGGTTGAGAAGGGTCCCCCTTCATCGGCACAGGCTGAATGAGCACACGTTTCCAGCAAGAAGGGAAGATCGAAGTAGAAAGGCAAAGACGAAATAGTTTTTCAAGGCAGGGTGCAAGCTCAGAAGCACAAGTTTTGAGATCAGGAGGAATACCATCAGAACCATACGCCTTCTTAGTGTTAAGCTCAGAGAGAGATCAGAAATGACATCTTTAGAAGAAATTATAATATTAGGCATAAATGAGTTGGAGGGGGTTGAAGGAGGAGGAATAGCTCCGGAATCGTCTAAGGAAGAGTTAGAAACAAAAGTTTGAGCGAAGAGTTCAGCTTTAGTTGTAGGTAAAATGACAGTTGTACCATCAGAAGAAACTAGAGGAGGGAAAGAGGAAGAAGCAAAGTTAGAGTTGACATTTTTTGCAAAATGTCAGAAAGGGTGAGAGGAAGAGGAACCAGAAAGATTATTGCATTTGCGACGGAGAAAAGAGTTTTTGGTATCACGAAGAATAGATTTTGCACTATTCCGGGATGAAATATAAGTTGAATGGGTTTCAGGGCTTTGAAGACGACGGTAATCTCTGAAGCAGCGTCCCTGCGGCGGATAGCGCGAGAACAAGTAGAGTTAAACCAAGGTTTGTTAGGTTTAGTAGAAGGAAAAGAATATGGAATGTACGCCTCCATGCCAGAGAGAATCACCTCAGTTATGCGCTCTGCACACTCCGAGGGACCCCTCCCACGGAAACAGGAATCAATCGATGGGAAATCAGAAAAGTACAACCGCAAGTCAGACCAGTTTAGTGGCACCGAAATGCCAGAAACGTCTCTCGCCGAAGGCTAGGGTCGTTTTTGCGAAGACTTGAAGAGACAGAATAAGACACGGAGATAAGAAGTGATCGGATGAACAATATAATACTAATAACTTTTTTGTTTGTGTTTATTCAAAAAATATTCCATTTCCATTTTCCAGTAAGTATTAACAAAGTTTAGCTACTCACTTTTATGTTTTAACATGATTACAATTTACAAGAAGATTCTTTAACTAGCTACAATATAAAGAATAAAAATAATGAAAGAAGAGACCTCAATTAATCAGCAGAAAAGACAAAATATAAAAAACGCTTTTATTCAAACATGACATAATATACTCCTTTAAGGTAAAGACATCACTTAGTAGTCGAATTCAAAGTATCGGAGTATCGGCCAAGTATCGGCCATATTAAGCCAATACCGGATACCGATACTCCAAAAAAATGGCCGATACTTCCGATACCGATACTATCGGTACATCTCTAAATATATTATATATTATATATATATAATATATATATATATAATATATATAATATAATATATATATATATATATATATATATATAATATATATATATATATGTGTGTGTGTGTGTGTGTGTGTGTGTGTGTGGAAAAGCAGCTTTTTCAAACAAGCGCATAAGAAGCTATTATGAGAGGTGTTAAAGAACGATAAAAGTCTTATTGTTCGTATTTATTGCCATTTGAATGATGCCAAACACACAATTTATAGTTCATATTAACTGATTGAACTTATTTGATGTTTGAAAACGATGCTGGAGGACTGTTTCTGCTGTGGATGTAAATATTAAACGTATTCACCCATGCTATATATATATATATATATATATATATATATATATATATATATATATATATATATATATATATATATATATATATATATATATATATATATATATATATATATATATATATATGCAAAAAATAAGGCTTCTTTAGATGATAGCTATATTGCCAAATGCTGTAGTTGACCTTAAGGTCTGGTAGGGGCCTAGCGCTTACGTATTAAAAATTAATATTTCGTTACCTTATTCAGTTTTTAT
>SEYY01020489.1:45000-52500 GCA_009176605.1 Armadillidium nasatum | reverse complement strand
AAGTATTATCATGAATTATATTGCCAAGACAAATTTATTATTATTATTTATTATTCTTTATTATTATTATTATTTATTATTATTATTATTATTTATTATTATTATTATTATTAGGATGTGTTCAAAGTGTCTTAATAAAAATAATAAGATGAATTAAGAAAATTTATTAGCAGGAAACGAGTGATATTGAAACTGTGATAAAGCATTTAATTAATTTTTTTTACAGTATCAAGAAGCTATAAATTTAGAAAATATGTGTACATACACACTATATATATATATATATATATATATATATATATATATATATATATATATATATATATATATATATATATATATATATATATATATATATATATATATATATATATATATATATATATATATATATATATATATATATATATATATATATATATATATATATATATATATATATATATATATATATATATATATATATATATATATATATATATATATATATATATATATATATATATATATATATATATATATATATATATATATATATATATATATATATATATATATATATATATATATATATATATATATATATATATATATATATATATATATATATATATATATATATATATATATATATATATATATATATATATATATATATATATATATATATATATATATATATATATATATATATATATATATATATATATATATATATATATATATATATATATATATATATATATATATATATATATATATATATATATATATATATATATATATATATATATATATATATATATTATTTAATTATTTTATTTTATATATTTTATTTTATATATTTTATTTTTTTACGTATTGAATTTTATTTATTATTATTTATTATTATTATTATTATTATCAATTAAATTATAAATAAATAATAATTTATTTGTTTATTATTTATTTATAATAGATTTGCAGAGCCGCAAGGCTTTGGGGGAGGGTCGGAGCCTCAAAATTGTTGTAAATGTTGCTGGAGTGAGATCAAATAAAAATAGGGCGTCTCCTGGCTCCGATCATTTACGTACCAAATAAATTAATACTTATTAATATATTTTAATTATACTATGTGTTCATTAATTACGCTTATTTTATTCCCTCCTTTACATATATATATATATATATATATATATATATATATATATATATATATATATATATATATATATATATATATATATATATATATATATATATATATATATATATATATATATATATATATATATATTAAAGGTGGACCGGATAGTAATTTTTTACTATCCGCGGATGCGGATGCGGTTGCGGATATTCAATTGCGGGTATCCGCAGATGCGGATGCGGATGCGGATAGTTTAATTTTTTAAGAGTTTTTGCCATAGATTCTTGGAATTTTAAATATAATATCAAGAATCTATGTTCACACTTCACAGTTTCATATATTCCATTTGAAGTTAATAATTGGTAAGTTATTTTTTAGAAATAAAAGCTTTTGGGCTCTTTCAGGTGAAAGTTTGGTTCGCTTTTCGTCGTAAATGAAGCTTGCTCCACTGAAAAGACGCTCACTAGCAACACTAGTTGAAGGACATGCTAAATAAGTCCTTACCAGCTCAGGAAGAAAAGGGAAACTTTTGCAATTATCTCTCCACCAAACCAGTTGGTCTTTATCTGCCTCCAAACGTTTCAGATAATTTTCAATAATCAATATTGTATCCTTTGATACTTCTGACTGTGATTCTTCATCGCTGTTGGAAGCTAGAAGATCTTTCATTGATTTAGCAATGCTTAAGCTAACAGATTTTATTTCTTTTGTATCTGAGAGCTTTGGCTTTTCTTGAAAGGCGTTATTTTAGCTGTTTCTATCATCTCATCGCATAAGCATCCTAATTTGATTTTAACATTCTGAGAAACAAGTGGTTTAAAATTTTTTTTTTTGTACCTAGAATCTAAAAAGGTTGCAATTGTATAAGCATCATCATTTTCCAGGTTTTCAAATCTGTCGTTCATCTCCTTCATTAATGTTTCAGTCATCCTTGAAACTCCCTTAGACTTAATAACATTTGTTAACACAACTTTCAATGTTGAAACAAGTGGTATCACATCTGACAAACATGATTCAGCTAAACTTATAGTCTTTGTTAATTCTTCAAAAGGCTTAAGGATATTAATACAATTATTTAAAATGTCATTTTCGTCAGCTGTTAGAGGCTTTATTTTTGTGCTGCTTGAAGCATCAATGCAAATGGCCTCATTAATTTCGCACATCCTCTCAAGCATATGCAAACTACTATTCCAGCGTGTTTGAATATCTTGCATGACAGAAAGTGGACGAACATTTAATCTTGTTTGTACTCGTATTTTCTTCAGCTCATTTTGGGCTACAACGGAGTGATTGAAATGCGTAGCAATTAACCTACATTTGGTTATTAAATCGGATACACATTTTTGACTCATAATGGAATCTTTAACTACTATCTGAGTTTGGTGTGCAAAGCAATCTACATTTTTCACTCTTACCAGAGAAAGTGCTTTTTTATATTTGTGCCCGAATCCCTGACTACGCAGTGCACTTCATTTAATGAAATCTTCCATTTTGTCAGCATCTTTTCAAATACAGTTTCAAGATAGTCGCCTGTATGGCGCTCAGAAAGAGGTTCTGCGTTCAATACAAAATTTTGTAAAGTAATTTTTTACTATCCGCGGATGCGGATGCGGTTGCGGATATCCAATTGCGGATATCCGCGGATGCGGATATTGGAAAAATGATGCGGATATCCGCAGTTGCGGATGCGGATATCCGGTCCACCTCTATATATATATATATATATATATATATATATATATATATATATATATATATATATATATATATATATATATATATATATATATATATATATATATATATATATATATATATATATATATATATATATATATATATATATATATATATATATATATATATATATTCTCTGGTGGGCAAAGGTCAAAGGCCTACCGATTTCCACCAGAATTGGAGAAATACTGGAAATTTGGTCGTTAATGGCCGACATGTCCCGATATGCCTTCTTAGTGTTAAGCTCAGAGAGAGCAGAAATGACAACTTTAGAATACATTACAATAAGGCATAAATAAGTTAGAGAGGGTTGAAGGGAGAGGGTTGGATTTCAGGCCTTACTTTGAAAATTTATATATATATATATATATATATATATATATATATATATATATATATATATATATATATATATATATATATATATATATATATATATATATATATATATATATTGACTAATTTCTTTTGATAAATTTACTTAGATTTAATTACTTTAAATAAATATTATAACTTTTAGTTTAGTATTTAAAATACTTATTTTTAAGGGATTGTTTCTATGCTTCCTTTTCAATACATGTTAAAAATTTTGCGTAAAATCGCGGAAAAATATTATTAAAAAATTACATTAATTTATTTGGTTTCTCAATATTAATATATTATCAATATTAACAAGTAGATTCGTTTTGCCGTTGACTGCGTCTTCAGTTATATGTCGAGGAAGAATTGTTACTAAACTTCCCTTAATAACAACTAAGTATTGTTAGTGAGAAGCTCTACAATATTTTTTTCGGTATATAATTTAAAATATGAAATTGCAAAAATAAATTTAAAATATTTAATTTGTAAAAAAAAAAATAGAAGGATTTTAATACTTACTAAATGTTTACAATTTTACTTAAAAACTATATGAAAAAAAAACTTTATTGGAAAGTTATACATTATTAAATGTAAAAAAAATAAAACAATAAAATAAACATATGGGTGAGTAAATTTAGGATTAAATATTTTCTATTGCTGAGATTTCTTCCGTTTTGTAATCAGGATCTACAAACTAGCATGGTTAAGGCAAGTCTTAGCTGTCTAAGGTAGAGTTAAAGATAAAATTTTTAACGAAGAGTTTAGCTTTAGTAGAAAGTGAAACGGAAATTGTGCCACCAAAAGATACTAAAGGAGGGAAAAAAGAAGTAAAGTTAGAGTTGACTTTTTCTGAAAAATGCTACAATTCCGGAATGAAATATAAATTGAATGAATTTATTTGGTTTGAAGATGGTAATCCCTGAAAGCAGCATTCCTTTGGCGAAGAGCACGAGCAGAAGTAGAGTTAACCCAAGGTTTGCTAGGTTTAGTTGAAGGGAAAGAATATAGAGTGTACGCCACCATGGCAGAGTGAATTACCTTGGGTGTGCGCTCAGCACATTCCGAGGGACTCCTCCCAGAAACGACGACTCGCTGAAGGCGGGGGCCGTTCTTGTGGAAGACTTGAAGAGACAGAACAAGAAAGGGAGTAAAGAAGTTGATCCCATAAACTTAGAGAAGGAAAGAGTTTAACAGTATAATGAGAAGGATAAGAAAAGATCAAATATGTTGTTCATCACCAAAACGGTTAGATGTACGGGCAGAGAGTTGCACCAACTGCTCAAGGTGGTTCTGGATAGAAAACTGGATCATGAGAACTAGATGAAAGCCATTGGCGGTGGTGAACATTGAAATCACCTAAAATTAATTATGATTTCGGAGAAAGGAGAAGAAGAAAGAATGTTCTTTATCTTGGAGTTTAAATAATCGAAGAATTTTTTATAGTCAGTAGAATTAGGAGTTAAATAGACAGAACAAGTAAATTTTCTAGTACAGTTGCAAGAGAGCTTCAACCATAAAATGGAGAATTCAGAAGACTCCAAATTAGAGACACGAGAAAAAACGACATCGTTGCGCTATATCTGCCATTTCTCTGAAAACTGAAGATAGAGACAGCGTGAGTTTCGGTAAAGAAAAGAAATTAAGTTTAGAAGAAGAGAGATTGTGTTCGACAAAGGGGAATTAGAAAAAAGACCGCAAATGTTGTAGAAATTAATGAAAAAAAGAAGACCGTGCATCAGGGCAATCTGAACGCAAGCTCTTGGCCAGCATCATCTGAATCATTGGAGTCCGCCAACTCCCAAGTTATAATTGGGTGAGGGGTGGATGAGAGGTATTCTTTGGATTCCGCCCCTCCAAGCATCTCCGAGGCAGCTTTATGTTTCGCCATTTTTCGTTTGTTTAATAAGGTAATGTATGAATAAGTACTTGTAAATTTGTGGTAACATGTGAAGAAATGAGTTGGAGAGGTAATGAAAGCATAGATACTCCAATTTGAGACGAGGGTATACTAGAGACCCGCTGTGAATGTGAAAAGCGAAAAGGAAGGAACTAAAGGGCAACGGAGTGAAACGGAATGGTCTAGCCCATCGTATCGTATCAGCGGGTTATGTCTAGTAGGGGGTACTTGCATCGATTCGAAGTGTGTACGCCCTCCCCCTATCTTTTTCGTCTTTATATATATATATATATATATATATATATATATATATATATATATATATATATATATATATATATATATATATATATATATATATATATATATATATATATATATATATATATATATATATATAATATATTGGAAATACTTTAGAAATAATTGAGTATAAAAATGCAAAATCATTTACAGGCTCTTCTGCCCTATATATATATATATATATATATATATATATATATATATATATATATATATATATATATATATATATATATATATATATATATATATATATATATATAATATATATAAAAATACTTTAGAAATAATTGATTATAAAATGCAAAATCATTTACAGGCTCTTCTGCCCTATATATATATATATATATATATATATATATATATATATATATATATATATATATATATATATATATATATATATATATATATATATATATATATATATATATATATATATATATATATATATATATATATATATATATATATATATATATATATATATATATATATATATATATATATATATATATATATATATATATATATATATATATATATATATATATATATATATATATATATATATATATATATATATATATATATATATATATATATATATATATATATATATATATATATATATACGATACATTTTGAATATATTTCTTTCAGGTGAGAAAATTCTTCAAATCTAAAAATTGGAAATTAATAATCTCAAGTAAGGCTATATATATATATATATATATATATATATATATATATATATATATATATATATATATATATATATATATATATATATATATATATAATATAAAATAATGAAAAAATAGAACGATAAAGCTCATTAATATAGGGAAGTGATTTTGAAATAATTTCCCAAAACTCATTTATGGTCCCGCAAGACCTCTCTTGCCCAACGTGTCTTTATCTCAACATATTTATTAAAACTTAATACATCCATAAACTTTTTCTATCTAATAAAACGTGGGTAGTAATTTCTTACACCTTTTATTATTATTTGCTATTGTTATCTTCTTTGTGGTTGCTGTTGTAATTATATTCTTAAATAATAATAATAATAATAATAATAATAATAATAATGGCTTCAGAGTTTATGAAGGACTATGAAACAAAAAAATTTAAATGTAAAAAAAATTTTTGCTTTACGTTACAAATTAATATATACAAAGTTATTAGTTTAATTTCTGGATATCATTTTCCATGATCCATAGTTTATTAAAGGCTTATTTGAAAGTTTTTTTTATTTTTTATTTTTCATTAAGAATTACAAGCAACATTTTTGATTTTATTACCAATCTAGTAGCCAAGTTTTCAGACGACGTTATAGAATGCGACTTGAAGCTTTCCAAACTAACAGGTAATTTGAAAGTTAATATTAGAAAAGCAGTTTAAATATTCAGATTACTTTAAAGTTTTTAAGGAAAATTTTCCATGGAATGAGTAAATTATTCTCTGAAAACTGAAGAAAGAGACAGAATGCAGTTGGCCTTTTGAACCATTTAATTTGTTTTTGTTTTTTTGTTTTTTGTATAGAAGGTAATATGAACTTGTGTCAAAAACATTGGTGTAGTCAAGAAACATCGTAGAAGTAAAGAGTTGCTTTCAAAAATTTTGTCGCTATCCTATATAGAGTTGTTGATTGTAAAACCGAATTGGAGATCACTTATCAAGTTATCTTCAAAATGTGTACAGAAGCGACTATAAATAATTCCATAAACGTCAAAATAGTTCGAGTGAATAGAAATTGGTCTTTAAGATTTTCATTCAATAAATAACCAAAAACGGAACAAAGGAATCATAGTGGCAGTTATTATAGCATATGGAAATGAACTCATGAATGTCGTAATTGAATATTAACTCCGAAAAAGCGGGAAAGATTTTCACCTATCAAATTCAATAGTAAACTTGTGAAAACAACCGCAGTTTGGGTCCAATATAATTTTCTGCAGTTCTATATTAGAAACGAGGTAAAAGTAAAGTGAAAATAAATACATATATAAGTCATCAGAGATAGGATTAATATGATCATTAATAACTTCCTGAATGTCGATAAATGTTTGTA
>SEYY01020489.1:27500-37500 GCA_009176605.1 Armadillidium nasatum | reverse complement strand
AAAAGAATTCATTAATTCAAATTATAAAATTACATTTGTAGAATATATTTTAATTGGTCAAATCATATTTTCTTAAAGTTAGAAATAATGTTTTTTAGATACTTATATTTTATTAAGAATCCGATAATAATATCCGGTGATTTATCTACTTATATCTACTTATCTATTTATCTACTTATAAGCTTTAATCATTAACTCACCTCTTATCAGATAAAGATTGCTTTTTTGTTAAGAAATGATGGAGTTACTTAAAAGGTTAATTTTAAGTTGAATGTTATGGTAGAAGGAAGTGGTTCTGGTTAGGTGGAAATAAAGATGTAATGGTATATAACATTATTTGGGTCAGTGAACTTCTAACTAATGCTGGGGAAGAAATAAAGACCCATTATAACCATTAAGACAACACCGACTGAACAAAAGTCACATAAAGATAATATATATATATATATATATATATATATATATATATATATATATATATATATATATATATATATATATATATATATATATATATATATATATATATATATATATATATATATATATATATATCAGATGGAGAAATTTTTTATCAAACTTGTATTCGAACTATTTACAAAAGCGTCGCAGTTAGGCAATGTACAATGTCGAACAGCAACACTTTTGTTAATGGTTCGAGTAATGTTTTTATGAAGTTTTTCTCTGTTGTATTATTTGCTAATTTCGTAGCAACAGTTCTTGAGGCCGTGTTGGCGTTGCTTGCTTGGATCCCATGCGGTCCCAGTAGGGATTACAAGCACCCTTCAGTGGATTGTATATGATTAATATCGTGTTCCCACATGATATTGAAGCAGAGAGTATGAAAACTGCTCTGCGATATCTTCTTTTTTTTTGGTGGGGGGGGGGACGTAGTGGGAAAGACTTTCGTACATCGTCTAACGGTGAAGCTGTTGTCAATAGTTCGAATCCTGATTATATATATATATATATATATATATATATATATATATATATATATATATATATATATATATATATATATATATATATATATATATATATATATATATATATATATATTCTCAGAGAGTACCTCTAGCTGCTCTCGACCTTACTATGGTGTTCCTCATTCTTTCCCTCCTTCACATGCACCCCACAGCCTTACAAGCACATACCAGAACATCATTTATTATTTTTTTTTTTTTAAATGACGAAACGCAAACCTGCCACGGAAATGCTACGAGGAGCAGCATGCGAAAAATAACTCTCATCCACAGCTTACCGAGTAATTACTTGCGAGTTGAGTGATCTCCGATGATGGCGCTGCCACCAAAGGCCTTGCGTCTGCATAAATTTCTGCAGCATTTGATATCTTTATTACTCAGTTTTCAATTAAGGCGGTTGTTGTTCATACAGGTATGTGCGCAACGATGTTTCTTGCCCGACTTCACGAAAGATGAAATCTGACAGGTTAAGCGTGATTTGTTATTGCTAGTCAAATGACCGACATGCCATTTTGGACTTGGAAAGTGCTATCCTTGTTATTGATATTAATGTCACCACCGCCATTGGCTTTCTTTTAGCCCTCAAAATACATTTGCTGAACTCGCCTTCCTTATTTCAATCCACAGTTGCTTCGAACAGTTTGTGAACTCCCTAAACGTATTTATCCCTGACTATATTGGAGATAAATCTAACATTCTAAGACCTTTTCTTAACATCCCATTCTTCTCCTTATAAGGTTACTCCTAGATTTTCTCTGATTACCTTTTTATCTCTATTCTTTTCTATCTTCTTTGGTGTTAGGGGTCCTTCGGGGTGTGCAAAGTGCATAACTTAGGTGATTTTCTCAGGCATGGAGGCGTACATTCTATATTCTTTCCTTCAACTAAACTTAGCAAACCTTACTTTAACTCTGCTTGATCTCATGCTATTTGCCATAGTATGACGTTACCTTCTGGAATTACCATAGTAAAACTCATTCATCTTATATTTCATCCATTATCGCGCAAAATCTATTTTCAATGAAATTTGAAATTAAAAACTCTTTTCTGCTTAGAAAATACATGATCTTTCTAATTCCTTTTCCCCTGACCGTTCACCCTTTAAATCTATAAACAGTGGTCTTCCTCAGGGTTCTGTTCTATCCCCAACTCTTCTTCTACTTTTCATTAATGACCTTCCCTATTATTTTCATTATCTATCCACTCCACCTTTCATAACTCCTTTCATTTGAAAAAAATCAAACCCAACAACAGTTTATTGCTTTAGGAGGGTGTCCTTAGAGCATCTAGCCTCTCATTTTTCTCCAATTTCTTATTGGGGTTGTTTTCAGTGTTTCAAGAATCTTTGTTCCTTCATCTTTCTATTCGACATAATATTCCACATAACTGTAGCATCTTCAAAATCACGCACCTCATATCTTCGTCTCTCCTTAACATTGTTGGTTTTTCCTATTCTCGTGATCTTTCTTGGAAGGCTCCCATCATTTCATTTTCTCATAAGCTTCTAAGAGATTATATCGTGAGGCATCTTCAAAATTTCTTCACATACCATGCCAGTGGAGTTTTTTTGTGGGTATCGTTTGCTTCTTTACACATCTGGTGTGATTCCACTCACAAAACCTGTGCTTGTAACGTTGGCTTAGGGCTTTCCTCTTTGTCAACTTTCTTGTTACTTTCTGACTGTTGAAATACGACTTCATTCTCTCTATAATATCGCCATTACAACGAACATTACTCTTTTCAACCCTCCAGTCTCATACATCCTCCCATTTCAAAGGGTTCGCATGACACGCCTTCTTATAGTCTCATCCATTCACTGCCGAATCTCTGACCTCAGACTAGACCGTTATTCTCAATTTTACATGTAATATACTGGTTAAGTCTGGAACGCACTCCCTTGATCTATTTTCCCAACTACCTTTGACTTGCACACTTCCAAACGCTGTGTATAGGAACATGTCGGCCCTTAGATTAGTTATTTGATAAATATTGTATATATTTGGTGGATTTTGGTAGAACTCCGGTCTTTGGTCCCCCAAAAGAAGAATATATATATATATATATATATATATATATATATATATATATATATATATATATATATATATATATATATATATATATATATATATATATATATATATATATATATATATATATATATATATATATATATATATATATATATATATATATATATATATATATATATATATATATATATGCTATAAACTGTATCCCTAATTAAATGTTTTTAAGTACACCAAGGTGAAAATAAATCATATTTTGAAGAGCTATCACTAATTATAAGAGTTCTCCATTTCATTTCATCATTTCTTCCTCTTATCTTCCTCTTCCCCCTCCCCTCCACTCCCCTTTCCCCTCTCCTCCCCTCCTCTCCTCTTCTCCCTCTCCTCCTCTTCCCCACCTTCATCGACCTTGTCTTCCTCGTCTTCTTCTCTTTCTCTTTTAGTAGTCTCTAGAGAGCCGTAAATTCCCATTTATAGCCAGTATTCAATTGCTCGCTATGTAAATAAAAGAAAACATGTTTAACTTTCATGACAACCTTATATATACATGACACATTGTGTTTATTAAATTTCAAATTTATTACTTTTCCTATTATATATATATATATATATATATATATATATATATATATATATATATATATATATATATATATATATATATATATATATATATATATATATATATATATATATATATATATATATATATATATATATATATATATATATATATATATATATATATATATATATATATTCCCTACTGGGCTTAACTACGGAGTGATAGGTTGGGCTAGACTATTCCGTTTCACTACGTTGGCCTTTGGTTCGTTCCTTTTCGCGTTGCACCTTCTCAGAGGGTCTATATTGTACCCTCGTCTCTTATTGTAGTGTCTATCCTCCCACTTCTTCCTCCCACCACTCCCTTCATATGTTCCTACAAATTTACAAGTGCTTACTCGTACATTACCATTAGAAAAAAATCATCAAATTGGCGATACAAAACTGTCTCGGAGATACTTAGGAGGACGGTATACAAAGAATGTCCCTCATCCACCTCTTCTCCCACACTACTTGGAAGTTGGTGGCTTCCGGTAATGAGGTTGGAGCCACCAAAACCTCTATGCCAACTTACCCTGGTGCACCGTTTTCTTTTTTCATTGATTTCTGCAGCATTCGCGGTCTCTTGTTTAATTTCCACTTTTCCGAACACCACTTCTCTTCTTCTAGACCTCATCTCTTGTTCTTAACTGAAATTCAGGTGTTTGGGTGCTCTGATAGCAAACCCTATTCTGTTTCCTCCTCGTCTCTTTCTTCAATTTTCAGCCAAAGGCGTATGTTGCGTATATGTGCGCAATGATATCGTTTGGAGTCCTCTGAATTATCTACTTTATGGCTTAAAATATCATGCAACTCTAAAACTAAATTCATTTGTTCTGTCTACTTATCTCTTAACTTTACAGACTATGAAAAAAATTCTTCGGCCATCTTAACTCCAAAATAGAACACATTCTTTCTTCGAATTTCTTCGAAATCATCATTTTAGGTGATTTCAATATTCACCACCGCCAATGGCTTTCATCTAGTTCTCATAATCCAGCCTGTGATCTCGCCTATCACTTTTGTATACAAAAGAACCTATAGCAGTTTGTGCATCTCCCTACCAGTATTCCTGACCGCCTTGGTGATGAGCCCAGCATACTTGATCTTTGCCTAAGTTCTTATCCTTCTCCTTATACTATTAAACTCTTTCCTCCTTTCCGATCTCCTTCCAATCTCCTTCCAATCTTTGTATTTTGTCCTGTCTCTTCAAGTCTTCCGCAAAAACGGCGAGGAAACTTTTCTGGCATTTCTGTGCCACTAACTGGTCTGACTTGCGGTTGTACTTTTCTGATCTCCCATGGAATGATTACTATTTAAGTGGGAGGGTCCCACGGAGTGTGCAGATCGCATAACAGAGGCATACATTCAATATTCTTTCCCTTCTACTAAACCTACCAAACCTTGGTTTAATTCTGCTTGTTCTCGTGCTATCCGCCGCAGGGATGCTGACTTCATGAACCACCGTCGTCTTCATACTCTAAAAATTCATGGAACTTATATTTCATCCCGGAATCGTGCAAAATATATTTTCCGTAACACCAAAAAATTTTTTTCTGTTTAAAATGCAATAATCTTTCTGGTTCTTCTTTTCCTCACCCCCTTTCTGGCATTTTGCAAAAAAATGTCAACTCTAACTTTGCTTCTTCCTCTTTCTCTCCTTTAGTATTTTTTGCCTTCCTCTAAAGCTGAACCCTTCGCTCAAACGTTTGCCTCTAATTCAACCTTAGCAGATTCTGGAGCTATTCCTACTCCTTCAACCCTCTCTAACTCATTTATGCCTAAAATTGTAATTTCTTTAAAAGACGTCATTTCTGCTCTCACAGGGCTTAACACTAAGAAGGCGTACAGTTCTGATGGTATCCCTCCTGTGGTTCTCGAAACTTGTGCTTCCGAGCTTGCACCCTGCCTTGGTAAACTATTTCGCCTTTGCCTTTCTACTTCAACCTTCCCTTCTCGCTGGAAATGTGCGCTCATTCAGCCTGTGCCGAGGAGGGGGGAACCCTCTCAACCCTCGAACTACCCCCTAACTACCCCATTTCTTTAACTTCCGTTCTTTCTAAAGTTTTCGAATCTATCCTTAACAGGAAGATTTGGAAACATCTCAATTCTTCTAATCTTATCTCTGATAGCCGGTATGGCTTTCGTAAGAAACGCTCTACTGGTGATCTTCTTTCCCTTCTCTCTGACTTCTTGGTCCTCCACTCTTCGGCATTTCGGTGAATCTTTTGCTGTTGTGCTGAACTTATCGAAAGCTTCCAATAGAGTATGGCACAAAATTTTGATTTCCAAACTTTTCTCTTTCGGAATCTATCCTTTCTCTCTGTTATCTTCTCTCTGATTTTCTTTCCGGTCGTTCTATAGCAGCTGTTGTAGACGGCCACCGTTCATCTTTTAAATCTATTGTAGTGGTGTTCCTCAAAGATATGTCCTATCCCCAACACTTTTTTGCTTTTCATTAATGACCTCTCTGTTATTTCATCTCCTATCCACTCCTATGCTCATGATTAAACCCTTCATTACTCCTTTCAATTTGAAAGGTGCTCCTCCCAAAAGCGGTTAATAGAAGCAAGAAAGGTAGCCTTGGAACAACTGACCTCTGATCTATCTCGCATTTTAAAATGGAGCAGAGAAAACATGGTCATTTTCAATGACATCAAAACTCATTTCCTACATCTCTCTACTCGACACAACCTTCCACTCAACTATGATATTTTCTTCGAAAACAACTTAAACAATCATTTCTTCGTTTCACCCCGGTTGTTTGCTCTTTTTTGTTGTTCGCCTTTGTTTGGAGTACGCCTCATACATCTGGGGTGGTTCCTTTTATATAGCTCTACTTGAAAATGTGGAGTTTAGGGCTTTTCGTCGTATCAACTCTCCTGCTCTCATTAATTCTACCAGTCTCTACGAATTGCGTAACTCTCTATACTATCGCTATTACAATGGACACTGCTCTTCTGAACTCTCTTCGCATACCTCCTCAGTTGTGCGACACGTCTTTTTACACAGTCTCATTCTTTCTCTGTCCAACTTTCTGACCCCAGAATTAACCCTTATGTTCAATCTTACATGTAGTATACTAATAAATTCTGGAACACACTCCCTTCATCTATTTTCCCGAACTTCCTGTCACTTACGCACCTTCAAAAGTCGTGTATCAGGACATGTCGGTCTTTCATTTAATCAGGTTTTCGATTGTCTCCTTAACTCTAGTGGAAATTATAGTAGGCCTCTGGCCTTGCCCACCAGAGGTGAAATAATATATATATATATATATATATATATATATATATATATATATATATATATATATATATATATATATATATATATATATATATATATATATATATATATATATATATATATATATATATATATATATATATATATATATATATATATATATATATATATATATATATTATAATTATTATTGTTGTATTATTATTATTATTATTATTATTATTATTATTATTATTATTATTATTCTCGGTAAGCTACTCACTTAAGTAGCGGCACTAAAGCTTAAATGAAATTTCCAGAATTGTAAGTCTGTAAATGTTAATTATAATAATAAGCTTTTTTTTTGCGTTTTTAATATATATTAAAATTAAATTAAATTAAAGAAAATAAAGTTGATTTTTATTAAACTCTTTTAGAAATACGTACCATACAAATATTTTCGTACAATTACATTTTTCCTTTTTACAGATTAATATTAACCTTTTCCTATTTATTTTATTAGGAATTATTATTAACTTTTTCTTATTTGTTTTCCTACAGATAATTGGTACTAATTTTTTCCTATTTATTTTATTAAAGTTAATTAGTACTAATGTTTTTTTTACTTTTTATTTTATTACAGATGATTAGTATTATTTCCTATTTATTTATTGTTTTACAGATGAGTAGCACTAATTTTTTCCTATTTATTTTATTAAAAATGGCTAGTACTATTTCCTACTTATCACAGGAAATTTGTACTAGGTTTTTTTTCCTATTTATTTTATTACATATAATTAGTACTATTTCCTATTTATTTATTTTTTTTACAGATGAATAGTACTAATTTTTTCCAATTTATTTTATTAAAAACGTTTAGTACTATTTCCTACTTATTTATTTTTTTTTACAGATGAATAGCACTAGCTTTTTCCTATTTCTTTTATTTGAAATTAGTACTAACCTTTTAATATTTATTTTCTTACAGATAATTAGTAAATTTTTTCTTATTTATTTTATTACAAGGGCCCCCGCTCACAAGGGAGCACCGAAGAGTAAGGATGGCTTTCGCATAACACCTGCTTTGGCGGCTCCAGGATTGGGCTAATATCCTATTTACAGACGAGTTCCGATTCAATCTTGCACACGCTCCGACTGACATTCCAGGGTTTATCGGAGGGATCATGAGCGCTGTGTTTCATGCATAATGAAGGAGATAATCCCCTTCGTTGGTGGGTCCATTATGGTTTGGGGTGGTATATCTTTCATGCCTGCACGGAGTTACACGTCTTCGATGCATGGTAACTAACCGGGCAATGATACATAACGGACATACTCGAACCGTATGTCGTACCATTTGGCCCCTACATCGGTGAAACCTTCGTCCTCATACAGGATAACGCCGACCGCATGTAGCCAGATGTGTTGGTGATTACCTCAACACTGTATGGATTCGAACATTGAACTGGCCCTCGTAGTCACTACCTAAACCCAATCGAGCATCTGTTGGACACCGAAAAGGCGGCTGCGACCGCTACTGCACAAGCCACACAACCTTAACGACCTGCAACAAACGGTTGTACGCTTATATGAGGAATTGCAACATGAAAACATCCAGAACCTCATCTCCAGCATGCATCAACGGTGTTTAGCTGTCATACGTGCAAGGGGAGGCCACACAAGGTACTGACGGTCATGGACAGGTGGCATGCACATACACCCTATAGATTTACACCGCACCCTACTTAGATGCCACAATGTCCCAGAGTCCCAGGGATTCCCACAGTGGGGCACCACATTATCTCCATTATTTATAACCATGTGCAATATGTTAAAAATGTCCACACCCGTTTTGTATGTTTCAGTATCCTCCTATTGACGTTTGTTCCAGTGGTGCGTTAATTTTGCTCATCATTGTATATATATATATATATATATATATATATATATATATATATATATATATATATATATATATATATATATATATATATATATATATATATATATATATATATATATATATATATAGAGAGAGAGAGAGAGAGAGAGAGAGAGAGAGAGTGTGTGTGTTTGTAATTAAGAAGTCGAGAGGGATTTTAAAACCATTTGTCTTTGTCAATCACTCATTCAGAGTTGTCCTTAGAGAGCTCAACAGGCGCTCGTTTTATACTCTTTAAAATAAGGTTTTTTAATTCTCTAAATTTTGTCTTTTATTTTACTGTATTAAGTTATATAGGTATATATTTCAATTGAAGAAATAATCATCGAATTATTGAAATTAAATTAAAAGTAGTAGTAATAATATTTTTATGAAATATAAGTAAATTTATTTAAAAAATTTTTAAAACCTTAAAATACTTTAATAAAGATAAGTGATAAAATATATATATATATATATATATATATATATTATATATATATATATATATATATATATATATATATATATATATATATATATATATATATATATATATATATATATATATATATATATATATATATATATATATATATATATATATATATATATATATATATATATATATATATATATATATATATATATATATATATATATATATATATATATATATATATATATGGGAGTCGCTATGGGAACTTTGAGCTTTCCATCAGCAAACCCTACTCTACTCCTTCCTACTATTTTTATCCAAAATGTTCTTTCAGGAGAGAATTTTGTGTTTGTTTGTTCTCCTTTTTCTTTGAAGTCATCCGAATTTTCTATCTTATGCCTTAGAGAGAGACTATCTTGTCAGTCTATGACGCCTAAATGTACTGTATGTTTTTCTTTCTTTACTGAGAATTTTAAAGTTTTCAAAAATCCAAAGTCCAAAATAGGGCACATTCTCTCTTTCTTCTCCTTTCCTTGAAATTATTATTTAAGGTGATATCGATGTTCATCAACGCCGTTAACTCTTAAGTTCTTAAGATAAAACTGGTAAGCAATTTTATTATTTCTCTATCGAGAGTAACCTTGAAAAATTCGCTTCGAATCCTTAACTATATCCACTTCTAGGTTCCACCATCACTCTCTGCATATGACTCTGTCTCCTTAAGCCTTCTACAGAAGCGAACCCCCGCCAACGGGGAGGAACTCTTTTTGTACAAGTTTTGTCAATTCGGATG
>SEYY01020489.1:20000-25000 GCA_009176605.1 Armadillidium nasatum | reverse complement strand
ATATATATATATATATATATATATATATATATATATATATATATATATATATATATTGGAAAAGGTCTGCATAAATCATGGGTGTACTTGTGGACCCCATATACTGATATGTAGTATTCTTAAATTAAAAAACCATTTTTTCCTTGAGGACCCCCTCAAAGCTTCTGTGGTCCCCTGCAGGTCCATGTGGACCCTGGTTGGGAAACGCTGGTCTAAAATTACCTATCAAAAATTATATTTTTCAAATCTGGGATTATATCTTAAATGTGTTATAACATGTCTCAATAAACTCGAAATTATTATTATTATTATTATTTATCATTATTATTTTTATTATAATTATTAGTATTATTATCATTATTATTAACTCTACAGGAGCTTTCATACAATTCCACATTAAGAATATTTTTTTTTCAATTATATATTTTTTTTTTATTCTAATTTCATTTTTCCCCTTAATTTTTCGATATTTTTCCAATTATATTATTTTTTTAATTTAATTATTTACATTTTTTCGATAATTTTTATCATAATTACGGTATTTAAATAATAATAATAATGTAATATAATAATAATAATAATAATATGTAACACACTATGTCTTTGTATACATATACTGTATGTATGTTTGTGTGTGTGATTGTTTTAATATTGTATACATAGCTATCAATATTGATATTCACTTTGTCTATTTTTAACAATATAATAGAATTAATGTATATAATAAGTAATATTGAACATGACGACACACACAAATTTAATTTGCATATAATATATATATATATATATATATATATATATATATATATATATATATAATATATATATATATATATATATATATATATATATATATATATATATATATATATATATATATATATATATATATATCCCGTATCGATGATTGATGTTACTGTCCACCGAATTCCACTGAATGCTTTGAAAGGGTTTAAAAGTTGATGTTTGTATTCCTAAGGGAAGATTTCATGCTTCAATTCATAAAAAATATTAAAATTATTTTTACTTTTTAAATTTTTAATTTTTTTTTGGCTTAAATTAATGATACAATTGTTTAAATGTTTTTTTTTTTTTTAACTGATCTTTTGTTGAGATTTCATGAATTATTTTTAAAATTTTTAATTTTTTTTATTTTTTTTTTTTTTAAGCATTTGTATTCGGTGTTCTTATTAGTGTTGTAAATTTATTTAAAATTATTTATTTATTTTTTTTTAAAATCTTTTTTTTTTATTTTTTTTTTTTTTTTATTTTTTTTTTTTTAAAAAAAATTTTAAAAAAGTAAAATTTATTATTAATTAAAAAATATTATTATATATTATATATATATTTATTATATATTATATATAATAATATATATATATATATATATATATATATAATATATATATATATATATATATATATATATATATATATTTAATATATTTATAATATTATTAATTATTTATTTATTTAATTAAATTTCAAATTAAATTTATTTTAAAAAAAAAAAAAAAAAAAAAATTTATTTTAAAATTTTTTATACACTTTTTTTTAAATTTTATTATTACCATCGTAAATTTAAGTTTATTTATAAGTTATTTATTTTTCTTTTTTAACTTTTATTAAATTTTATTACTTGTATGGCAATTTAAAATATTCTTTAACATTTTGGGTTGATTTGAGTATTCGTTTTCTATTTCAGTTTTACTGAATATGAAGAAAAAATGTTTAAAATAAGTGCTAAATAAAGGCAGTGCTCTCTCTTCCGAAAGATTCGAATATTTTGAATATGATTCAGGGATTAGGTAGTGCTCTGTATAAGTTATTATATTGATTTTAAAGGTTTAAACAATATAAGAAGCAGAAATATTTAAAATAAGTGCTACATAAAGATAGGGTTCGATCTTCCGAATGATTTGAATAGATAGAATATGATGCAGGGATAAGTAGAAGTTTAGCAGTGTAAGTTATAATATTGATTTTAAATGTTTAAATAATATAAGAAGGAGAAATGTTTAAAATAAGTGTTACAGAAAGAAAGGATTCGATCTTCCGAATGATTTAAATAGATAGAATATGATGCAGGGATGAGGTGGTGGTCTGTAGTAGAAGTTTAGCAGTGTAAGTTATAATATTAATTTTAAAGGTTTAAACAATATAAAAAGCAGAAATGTTTAAAATAAGTGCTACATATAGATAGGGTTCGATCTTCCGTATTATTTGAATAGATAGAATATGATGCAGGGAGGAGGTGGTGATCTGTAATAGAAGTTTAGTAGTACAAGTTATAATATTGATTTTAAAGGTTTAAACCATATGTCTAGCTTTTAATATTATCTTGGATTATAATTATTTAACATAATTGAGAACCTAACATTTGTAACTAGACCTCGAAAACTTATTTTAAAATATAAATTCCAAATTTTTTTTTATTAAAGATTTGAATTTAAAATAAACTAAAACTTTAAAATTATAATTGAATGACGATGAAGATTAAAAAAATATACCTTTTAATATTTTGAACTTTACGTTCTTATATTAACGCTAAAAAAAAAAAATGGAATTAAAATTTTTTAATTAGAATAAAAAGAAAAATTTTGAGATTTTTTTAATTTAGGAATTTTCTCTCAAATTTTGAGTTTATAAAGTTTGATATAAAAAATTCAAAACTTAGACCCAAGAGAGGGGGTGGGTGGGGGAAAATGGAAGTCGAAAAATAAAAATATTTAAGTTATAAATTTTATCGGCATAAGGAAACTAATCTACATAATTATTTCCATAACAAAAATATTAAACCTAAATATTAATATTTTGTTAATAAAAAGAAAATAAATATTTTAAAATATTCTAATCTATTATTGAACTAAATATGGTTTAATTTTATTGAAATAAATTGAAAATACTGTTAAACCTACTAAATTATTATTGATATTATTATTAATAATTATTATTACTATTATTATTATTATTATTATTATTATTATTATTTATAATTATTATTATTATTATTATTAATTATATTCCTGCTATTTAAATTACCACTTCGATTAAAATTTACTGTTACTATTGTAGGAATTTTTTTTTTTTTTTTTTTACCTTCACGATGTAAGAAACAAGGTCACCTTCATCGTTACTGTATTTTATCAGTGTTTTTTCCTTACTTAGTTTTGATCAACTTTTTTAATAAAATTAATTAATTAAATTTTAAATTGATAAGTTTAAACTTTTGAAATAAATTTTTGAGAAATATGTTCGATACTTTCGAGATTTTCTCGAAAAAGAGCAAAACAACAATTTGTGTCGTACTAGGAACGATCTATATCATATTGGGTTGTGTTCTTTCATATCGTACATGGTTATTGTTCTGTTTATTAAAAAAAATAAAAAAAAAGTTTCGCATTCAAAACAAAATAAAAAAATGAAATAAATAACTTTATTGATTTCACCATTTTAATTAATTAGGAATTCCGAAGTTTTAGCAAGAATTGAAAAATTTTATTAATAGCATTTCTCTGAAATTTATTTCATATTTTTATCGCAATATTATATTGTTAATTATTATCATCCATTTGTAACATTATATATTTGCTAAATAAAATAAAAAATATAAAATGGTTAAAATCCTTTTAGTTTTTCACAAAAATATTTATAAAAACAATGTATAAAATATTTCTAATTTCTCTTCTGTTGTTCTGCTATTAATGAAATATCAATTGATAGTTTTTCTATTTGGTCGAAGTGCCTCGGTGAAGTGTTTGGGCGAAGTGCTTCCTTCATCCATCCGGCATCGATATCCTATTTGTTTGAAGTTACAAAAACACCTCACAATTTTGCTCCCGTCAATAACGAGTGTTTTCTTACCTTTCTTTTCATTTGTTTCAAGAGCCAAAGGTCAAGGTGGGGGAGAGATAGGAGTTGTTGGGAGTAAATTGTAAGGGAAGGGGGTGGGAGGGGTCAAGCGTCAAGACAGAGTAATACAAAAAAAAAAAAACATTTTATTGAAATGAATCCTGTTGCAAGAGTCAAATTGCTTTATTGCGTGCTTTTGTAAACACGCGTGTAGTTTTATTTCTTCAAAGAATTCAAACTGTGACGCACGCACGCACGCACGCACAAGTACACACAACCCATCTATATATATATATAATATATATATATATATATATATATATAATATATATAATATATATATATATATATATATATATATATATATTATTATTTAATTTTTTTTTTTTTAACTGATTAAAAAAAAAAATGAATTTTTTTTTTTTTTTTTTTTTTTTTAACTTTACAAATACTGCATTAAGTTTAAAAATGCAAAGGATACATAAGCTTTATTTCAAAACTTCAAGGAAAATATTTTTAATGTTTAAATTTTGAGAAATAATTATTTCCTTAATTTTCCCCAAAGCATTTTCCTCTGGGCAGAAAGTTACGAGAATTCGAACCAATGTCTTTTATTTTGGAATCTCACGAGAAGCTTTTTTAACTTTCTTTGCATACATTAAATGTATCATTATTTAAGTGCAGAAGAATCATTAACTGATAGACAGATAGATAAATAGATAGAGAGTAGGGATGGAGCGATACCAAAATTTTTGCCGATACCGATACCGATACTTCACTCCATCCCTAATAGAGAGAACTTATACATTACCATAACACTCTACCTACTACTTCCAATGTCTACATTTTTCCCCAGTAAAACAAATTACTCATTACTTTTACTGTTACTATTACTAATACTATTAATAATAATAAATATTAATGCTCGTATTTTGCCCCAATAAAACAAAATTTCATAAAACTCGAAATATAGGAAAACGATTGAAAGCCTTAAAGTTTTCGAAGCTGTTTACACCTTTTTATATTCCTCCATAAAACCGATACGCCAAGGAATAAATAACGAACGAGTAGAGGGAGAGGGGAAAAAGAAGGGATATAGGGTAAGAGATATAAAGAAAAGGTAAGGAGTAGATGTAGAACGTTCTCCA
>SEYY01020489.1:0-10000 GCA_009176605.1 Armadillidium nasatum | reverse complement strand
ATATATATATATATATATATATATATATATATATATATATATATATATATATATAATTTCATCATATTAGTGTTGGGTCAGCTCCTACTCCGGGGGGTCGGAGCTGAGCTGAGCTGACGTATTTTTCGATTTAACTTCGAGGAGCCGGAGCTAAAGAGTAGAAAAGGCTCCGAAACCTGAAGCAGGGTTTTCCTAGAGCTCCGGCAGAAGTACGGTAGAGTTGTCATATATATATATATATATATATATATATATATATATATATATATATATATATATATATATATATATATATATATATATATATATATATATATATATTATATATATTTTATCTTCTTCGGTGGGTAAAGGCCATTGGTCTACTAATTTCCGCTGGAGTTGGGAAATATCAAATCTTGGTCGCTAAAGGCAGACATATCCAGATGCACAGCGTTTGAAAGTGTGCAAGTCAAAGGAAGTTGGAAAAACATGTAAAGGGAGTGTGTTCCAGACTTTACCAGTATTTTACATGTAAAATTGAGCATAGCGGTTAAGTCTGGGGTTAGAGAGTTGGACAGAGAAAGATGAGTCTGTGTAGAAAGGCGTGCCGCAAGGGCTCTTCTTAATGGAGGAGGTAAGGGACGGGAGAGTTCAGAAGAGCAGTGTCTGTTGTAATAGCGATAGTATATAGAGATTGACTCAGCAATTCGTAGGGAAGAAAGAGACTGAAGAGAATTAGTGGGGACTGGAGAGTTGATGAGATGAAATGCCCCATACTCCACCTTCTCAAGGAGAGCTGTATGAGTGAAACCACCCCAGATGTGAGAGGCGTACTCCATACAGGTGCGAAAAACACCCCTATAGAGAGCAAGCAACTGGAGTGGCGTAAAGAAATTGGGAAGGTGCCTCAGAACACCCAACCTCTTATAAGCTTGTTTAGAAAGAGAAGTTATGTGATCTTTCCAAGAAAGATCACGAGAAAAAGAACACCGAGAATATTGAGGACATATGAAGGTTTGAGTTGTGTATTTTCGAAGATTTTATAGTCGTGTGGAAGATTGTGTCGAGTAAAGAGATGGAGGAATTGAATTTTTGAAGCATTGAAAACGACCATGTTTTCTCTACCCCAATTTGAAATACGAGATAGATCAGAGGTTAGTTGCTCCAAGGCTTCCCTCCTAGCGTCTATTAACTGTTCTGGAAGGGTCGTCTTTTAAAATGAAATGTGTAATGAAGGGTAGCCATTGGAATAGTAATGGATTGGAGGTGAAGTAAAAGAGAGAAAGGTCATTAATGAGAAGTAGAAAAAGAGTTCGATATAGGACATATTCCTGAAGAACAATACTATTAATAGATTTAAAGGAAGATCGATGGTAGTCTGCAACAGCTGCTACAGAATGACCGGAAAGGAAATCAAAGAGGAAGTCACAGAAAGAAGGATCTTTTCCTAAAGATGAAAGCTTGGAAATAAAATCTTTGTGACTCTTTCGAAAGCTTTCGAAATGTCCGGCACCAAAGCGAAAGATTGACCGAAACACTGAAGAACGGAGGTCTCAGAATCAGATAAAAGGGAAAGAAAATCACCAGTAGAGCGCTATTTACGAAAACCACATTGGCGATCAGAGATGAGATTAGAACCGAGATGTTTCCAAATCTAACTGTTAAGGATTAAATTCGAAAACTTTAGAAAGAACGGAGGTAAAAGAAAAAGGACGATAGGTAGACTTTTGAAAGGGGTTGCCCTTCTTCGGCACAGGCTGAATGAGTGTACTTTTCCAACAAGAAGGAAAGGTCAACGTAGAAAGACTGTGAGGAAATAGTTTACCAAGGAAGGGTGCAAGCTCGGAAGCACAAGTTTTGAGAACCGCAGGAGGAATACCATCAGGACCATAAGCCTTCGTATGTTAACCTCAGAGAGAGCTGAAATGACATTTTTAGAAGAAATAGCAATTTTAGGCATAAAAGAGTTGATTTATTAGAATGTAAAATGGCACTTAAGCCGTCAGAATCTACTAGAGAAAGGAATGAATAAGAAGCAAAGTTAGAGTTGTCATTTGTTGAAACATTCCAGAAAGAGCGTGAGGAAGAGGAACCAAAAAAATTATTACGTTTACGACGGAGGAATAAGTTTTTAGTTTTACGGAGAATAGATTTTGCACAATTCCGGAATGAAATATAAGTTGAATAAGGGTCTGGAGTTTGAAGAGAACAGTAATTCCTGATGGCAGCATCCTTGCGGCGAATAGCACGAGAACAAGTAGAGTTAAATCAAGGCTTGTTAGGTGTAGTTGAAGGGAAAGAATATGAAACGCACACCTCCATACCAGAGAAAATCACCAACGGTTATACGCTCTACACACAGAGCCAGCAACTCTGGTGGTGAAAAGTTCCGAAGGCTTCTTCTCAGAATACCCAACCTTTTAAAAGCTTGTTTAGAAAGAAAAATTAAGTGAATACCAAGAATATTTAGAACAGAAGATGGTTTGAGTTGCGTGTTTCCGGAGAAGATATTATTGTTCTGTCCTTGTGTTGAAGACTATGACGAGTAGATAAATAAATAAACTGTACTTTTGAAGCACTGAATACAAAATGCTTTCTTTGCCCCAACTAGAGATACAAATAAAGATCATTCAGATGCTTCAAGACCACCCTTGTATAGGGTGAACAATTTGTTGTTAAGTGGGCAGTCTTTCAAAATGGAAAGAGTAGTGAAGGGTAAAGTCATCGGTATAAGAGTGGATAGGACATGAAGTAACAGATAGATCATTAATGAAAAGTAGAAAAAGAGTTGGTTACTGAACAAAACCCAGAGAAACTTTAAAGCTTTGCGCATGACTTCTATCGAAGGCCTTCGAAATGCAGAACAGAAGAGGTTCAAGATCAGAGTGAGAAATCAAAGATTACGAGTCTAACTCTCCTTAGTGATCCCGGAGATCTGAGGAAAGGTTAGAAGATAAAGTTTTCAAATATTCCTTATTAAGGATAGATTCGAAAACTTTGGAAAGAACAGAGATTAAACCGATTGGACAAAAGTTATTGTGCTGAGAGGGATCCACTTTTTTGGCGCAGGCTGAATGAGTACACGCTTTCCAGCAGAGAGGAAGAGTTGAAGTTGAAATGCAGAAACGAAGCAGTTTACTAATGCAGGGTGTAAAGCCCAGAAGTACAAGTTTTGAGAGCCACTGGAAGACTACCGTCAAAACCTTAAACTTTCTTTAGTTTTTATCCGAGAGAGAGAGAGAGAGAGAGAGAGAGAGAGAGAGAGAGAGAGAGAGAGAGAGAGAGAGAGAGAGAGAGAGAGAGAGAGAGAGAGAGAGAGAGAGAGAGAGAGAGAGAGAGAGAGAGAGAGAGAGAGAGAGAGAGAGAGAGAGAGAGAGAGAGAGAGAGAGAGAGAGAGAGAGAGAGAGAGAGAGAGAGAGAGAGAGAGAGAGAGAGAGAGAGAGAGAGAGAGAGAGAGAGATAGCAATAACAATATTTAAAAAAGGAAATTATTCTAATCACAAATGAGTTGCATGAAGGTATAGTATTAGAAGTAGCTCCAGAATAATCTATAAAGCGGAATTAGAGGCAGAAGTTTGAGCGAAGAGTTTAGATTTAGCAGAAAGTAAGACAACAATACTATAGCTCGAAAATGCAGTACAGGAGATGATAAAGAGCAAAAAGGAAAGGTACAGTTCACATTTTTTACAAATTGCCAGAAAGAATATGAGGTAGAGGACAAAAAGGATCGTTGCATTAACTTCGAAGAAACGAGTCCTTAGTGTCTTGAAGAATAGATTTGCGCGGTTCCAGGATAAATGTAAGAAAAGTTTGAAGATTGGGGTAACTCCTGAAGGCAGCGTCCTTGCAGTACGGAATAAAACAGAGTTAAACCAAGGCACATTAGTTTAGTAGAGGGGAAAAAAAATGATAGGTACGCCTTCAGTCAAACTGAGATTGACAACGGTTATGTGGTTTGCACACACCGACGGACCCATCCCACGGAAACAGTAATCATTCCATGGGAATTCTCAAGAAACACGACCGCAATTCAAATTAGTCAGCTGCACCGAAATGCAAAAGACGTCTTCTCACCGAAAGCAGTGGGGCCGATTCTGTGAAAGACTCAAGACCGAACAGGATACAAAGTTAAGAAAGTGACCGGATGAGGAAAGAGAATAAGAGTGCAAGGAGAAGAATTATGATGAGTTCCATCACCAAGACACCAAGACTCAGAAATACGGGAACAAGAGTTGTACCAAATGCTTAAGGTTGTACTGAATAGAAAGTGGTAAGCAAGTTCCCCACCTGATTCATGAGAACTAGTTATAGGAGAGCCTTTAGAGGAGGGTGAACGTTGACATCACCAAATTAATGATATCTGAAAAAGGAGTTTGTTTTAGAGATTAGACATCCGATATATATATATATATATATATATATATATATATATATATATATATATATATATATATATATATATATATATATATATATATATATATATATATATATATATATTATATATATATATATATATATATATATATATATATATATATATATATTATATATCGGATGTCATATTTTCTAATTTGCGGTTGCGGATTTTTTATGCGGATGCGGATGCGGATGTTGAATTTTGAAAATATATTTAATATGCGGATGCGGATATATATGCGGATTCGATATATATATATATAGATTATATATATATATATATATATATATATATATATATATATATATATATATATATATATATATATATATATATATATATATATATATATATATATATATATATATTATATATATATATATATATATATATATAATCTTTCTGCTCACGTTCCACTGATATTTGTTCAAAACGATTTATTTATGTTTAAATTGTATTTTTAATTATTTAAATTATAAGAGGGGCACCACTCCTCGAGAGTGAGAATTGTTGATTTGTTATATATATATATATATTTATATATATATATATATATATATATATATATATATATATATATATATATATATATATATATATATATATATATATATATATATATATATATATATATATATATATATATTGCCTTTATTTGATTGAGTAAAAATATTTCACGGACACAATTTAGGTGTTGTTAAATTTAAATTCTTGTTATATATTTGAACGATAAAAATCTTATCAGCCAGAAATTTAAAAATTAAATGTTGAAATGTAAATTGATTCTTTTTTTTATTTATTTATTTGATTATTATTATTATTATTATTATTATTATTATTATTATTATTATTATTTTTAAATTATTATTATTATTATTATTATTATTATCATTTTTTTGTAATATAATATATTTAAAATAAATATCTCTTTTGTAATACTTGAAAGAAAATGGTCTGATGGTTTGTTGGATGTTTCTTTCTCACATTTTGAAAAAAAAAAAATTTTTATTTTTTAATTTTTAATTTTTAATTTTTTATTTTTTACTGATAAAATATTATGGAACAAATTCAGATTTGTTAAATAAAGGAGTTTTCCTTTTTGCTTCCATTCTTTCACTAATTTTGGATCGTTCATGTTAGACAATTTTTAAGAGTTAATAACTAATAGATATTACAAATTGCGTCCTCGCATTGCATCTTAACTTAATTCAGTGACAGAAGGTCAAAACATTCTGCTGACAACTCACAGCCTTTAATTTCTTCATCTTTTTTTGTTGTTGTATATAGAAAACTTTTAGTGTATTTGGGTTTATTTTTAAAATATCGTACGTGTTGTGTTTAGAAAGGACGAATTCGTCTCCCCAGAAGCCCATTTCAGTTTAGTATCAAAACATGTAAAATAAACGATATTTGTATATGTAAATTTGTAACTGAAAAAATAAATAAAGATAAAAGAAATAAAGCTTCCACTGGTCCCTCTCATATACATACTCCGAATTTAAAAACAAATAAAACATGAAATATTCCCTTCGTATACTATATATATATATAAATAAATAAATATATATAATATATATATATATATATATATATATATATATATATATATATATATATATATATATATATATATATATATATATATATATATATATATATATATATATATATATATATATATATATATATATATATATATATATATATATATATATATATATATATATATATATATTATATATATATATATATATATATATATATATATATATATATATTATATATATATATATATATATATAATAATATATATATAAAAGAACATAATAATGACGAACCCCATATTAAATGGGTTCAGAAACTCGAATTCTTATAGAGATTTTGAGCTCAATAACGACGGTAATTTAAAGTTTATGTAAAACCGATATAGTATTCAAAATAAACTTTAAAATAACTATAATATATGATTTAAATTAACGGAGATAATAACACCTTTAAAATAATAATAATATATTAATATTTTAATAATCTATTAAAATAATAATATATATATTAATAATATATTATATATATATATATATATATATATATATATATATATATATATATATATATATATATATATATATATATATATATATATATATATATATATATATATATATATATATATCCTTTGGTTGTTAAGGTCAGAGGCCTACATACAAGCCACCAGAGTTGGGGGGGAAAATAAACAATTCCAGGATCATATAAATGGCTGACATATCCTAATATACAATTATTGTATATTGTGTACAAATCACAAGAAACTGAGAAAATAGAAGGAAAAGTGATCTAGACTCCTGTAAGAATGATCATAGTAGCTAAACCTTGGGTCAGAGAGTTTGAGAGAGAGAGAGAGAGAGCGATTAAACTGTATGAATAGACGAGTCACTTGAAATTTCCTCAAAGGAGGACGTTTGGTACAGGAGAGTTCAAAAGAAAATTGTCCATTGTAGTAGCCAAATAATGAGAATGATAGAATAGTTTGACAGTAATGAAGAGTTTGGAGAGAGTTAGTGAGAGTGGAAGAGTTGATAAGACGAAAAGTCCTCGATTCCATCTTGTCTGAGATCCGAATCTAGTTACACCGATGGTATACTTTTTACATCTTGGAACACACTTATCATTACTCATCATTAATAAATCTATCAGATTTTTCCGTGTATTCCTGGTCTTCTGAATTCCATCGGTACCATGTCCACTTCTTACTTTCCTCATGTTTAAAAAAGGTGTTTATTATCGCTACGCTATTTCTTATGGCAAAGTCCACCAATCTCTCTCCTCTTATATTTCTTGTTCCTATTCCAAATGCTCCAACAGCAGCTACTTCCCCTTTTCTCCTCACTCCCACAAGATCACTCATATCTCCCATGATTATTATGTGTCCTCCTCCTCTTCCATCATACACATCCTGTAGGACCTCCATAAACTCCGACTTCTCTTCTATAGGTCTTTCTTGCTGCGGCGCATAAATTTCAGCTTTGACTCTCCAACCTTCAATGTCACAGCCACAATTCTTTCGTTCACCAGCTTTGTTTCTGTCACATATCGATACATCTTTGATGTCATAACGATCGCCACTTCGCATCTTCTCTCCTCCTGCATTCCCTTGTATACCATGATAATCATTGTGCAGTTTCTTCACTCACCTATCCCTATATCTCACCTCACATCCCCCCAAAACATCAAGGTCCCTCTCCATCATCAGCTCCAAGTATTCTCCTCCTCCTAGAGAAGGTGCTTGCATTTATTGTACCAATTTAATAGAGAAAGTCCTTATTCTGTAGTCCCTTATCTCGCCTGGTCGGGTACCGAGAAGTCTGTCCATTCTGAGGCTTAACATTGATTTCACGAGCTTGAGTTGTTTTATGCCGGCGGCTTGCTAGGCCTGTCCCAGCAACCCTCTTCTAAAATTTTAATAATTATAAATTTTAATAAAAATTATCAATAGAAATAATAGTAACTAATATAAATAATAATTGTAACAATAGATACAATAAAAGAAATAATACTAAAATAAAAATATTATTATTATTATTATTATTATTATTATTATTATTATTATTATATTATATTATATTTGTTTTTTCTAAGGAGGGAGAATAAACTTCACCGTTCGAAGGCAGTTTAATAATTCACAAAATTATGTTCACACCAAATATAATAATTCATATTAACTCTACTATATGAGGAGCTCAATATCGTAGCATCTCAATTTATGACTAATAAATAATTATACATTATTATTATTATTATTTATTATTAATATTCATTATTATTATTATTATTATTATTATTATATATGAATAATAATAAATAATATATAATAATAATAATAATAATAATAATAATAATAATAATAATAATAGCAAGCTTGGAAAGTGGGTCCTTATAGGCGTGGCAGTCATGCAAAGATATTTTCTGTATTGATTGTAATACTGAATGTCGTTTATCATTCGTGTTCGAGTATCAACTTGTCCAATACATACACACACATACGAGCGCGCGCACATATACACAAAAACACACAATTCTCAAATATACATTAGCTATATTATCAATTTTGTAATATATATATATATATATATATATATTATATATATAATATATATATATATATATATATATTTATATATAATATTATATATATATATATATATATATATATATATTATATAATATATATATATATATATATAGATGTGTGTGTGTGTTTCTGTGAATTTTGTGTATTTATAAATGATAGGATTTAATTATCAATTTTTTTATTTTTTATTTTTGTATATGTACGAGTATGTACATGAGTGCATAGCGTGTACGTATATGACTGTGCACAGTTTTAAAAATTTTGGAAGCATCAAAGTCATAAATAGAATTCTGTAGCATATATTTTAAATAAAAATGTCAGTGTAAAAAAATAAATAAAATAAATAGAAAAAAAATTGAGTGCTTTTGCAAGTCTCGTACAAAGAGACAAGGAAAGCGTATTTTATTTCCATGTTTTTCGCATCTTCATGTTTTGTCATGTTTTACTTGTCACTTTATTCATGTTTTAAATTGATTGATGGTTTTATATTTTATATTTTGAAGGATAAAATTAAAATGAGTATTTAATCTTAACTGTAACTCTGATTTATTTTTCGGTCGTTCTATAACAACTGTTGCAAACTGCCTCCCTTCCTCAGATCAGTCCTATTACCAACTCTTTCTACTTTTTAATAACATTCATCACCTATCCACTCCTATGATGAGGACTCAATCCTTCGCTATTCCTTTCTTTTTCAACACCAATTAATTGATACTATTTGGGTTACCTTGGAGCATCTGACCTCTGATGTCTCTCGAATTTCTAATTGGGGCAGGAATAACAAGGTTGTTTTCAATGCCTCAAAAACTCAGTTCCTTTATTTGTAGCATTTCGAAAACAAAATTCGAGCCCTTATCTGTTTTAAATATAAGCGACAATACGGAAACGAAAACTAAGTAGACTCTCAAGAATTGGAAAAGCTGAGAAGAAACGAACAATCGAGAAGCAGATTCATTCTTCAAGATTTTCGGTCGCGACAACTACCATTCTGAGGAAAGCAGAGCAATCTGTTAGTTCTAGGTCTGGTTAAGTAAGGTTTCTTTTGTAAAACCTTTAAAAAAAAAAAAAATTATATGCTTTGGAAATTAACTCAAATAGCGTGAATGTTTATTTTATTATATTTAAATAATTATTTAATGAATTGTTTCACGTCTGCTCTCTCTTTTCGTGAGTTTTCAGTCTTGAAAATTTGGTTTACTCTAATACAAAATTATTCGTTCAATTTTTTCGAGTTATTTTCTTTTTTTATCTATTCAAATTCAGACACAAAATATATGATCAAAACAGGCGTAATAATTTTTTAAAATTTAAAATAAAATCCTTTGTATTTATCGTGTCTGTATAACAAAATTGACCTTGAAAAAAAGCCAAGTTTGTGTTAAATTACAATTTAAAGTTATAAGTAGTACGAAAAATGAGGATTTAAAAGAAAGAAAAAACGTTACAATATGAAAGAAATATTAAATTGT
>SEYY01020488.1:0-2500 GCA_009176605.1 Armadillidium nasatum | reverse complement strand
ATGATGCAAGGCTGTGTCGGTTACAAAATGTTTTAGAATTCCTGCAATCGTACGTGGGAAGAAAAACTGGTTGAAAAGGATTCCCAGCCTTTTGAACCATGCAAATAACTATTCTTCATTTGACTTGACTGCTGCGAAATAATCATCCTTTATTCACCAGAAATTACCTCTATCTAAACTTCTTTTTTCTTTTAATATTTAATTTCCTATTTAACTGCTGAAAGTAGGTTGTATCAAAAGATGTGTTGCTTCACAAAAAATAATTTTATTGAGTTTCTGTTAATTTACTTTCAAAAAATATACTGAAAAATTATAACGAAAAATAAAATTTATTTAATATAACTTTGGTCAATATGAACAAACTCTGCAACCTCAGGAGGAAGATCTCAAAACCTCAGATCCAACATCCTATCTCTTCTTTTTTCTTCTCCTCCCTTTTGCTCTTCTCATCTCTTTTCTTCTGATTTCCTTATGATGTTTCTGACTCTTCTTCTTCCCATCTGCTTCCAGCCACATCCACTCTTAACATGCGAGAACATTATTAATTATTTAAGACTTTCTTCAGTTGTTGTTATTGTTCTTTATGTCTTTGTTGTCATCGTTATTTTATAACTTACTTACTTTATAGTCTAGATGTTCTCAATCTGTGAGGGGGGGCGAACCCTTCTGTAGGCGTGAGAGATATTTAGGAGAGGCGTGCTAAACTGTAATAAAAACAAGTCAAAGAAATTTGGAGTTAACGCTAGAAATTCTTCATCCTTCAAAGAACCAAATTAAATATTTAAAATGAATTGAAGGGTTCGCTTGCTGAACATCTGGTATCCATGAAGGACGAATTAGGAAGGTTTATATATTTTTACTATTAAAATATATATTTTTACTATTATTAATTTATAAGATATTTGTATTTTAATTAGCATTATCTATATCACTCATTTTGTTATGTGCATCATTTTACTATTTACTTTTTAATAATAAAATTAAAATATTTATTTAACTACTAAACTTTGGGGCTCAATGGAAAATCAATATGTATCCCCTTAGAAGTCCCATTTCAGAGAACTGTACAGTCACTTAATTACTATTATTATTAGTATAGTTAGTAATATAGGACCTGCTAAATATTGTAAATTATAATGTACGTTCAATGAATAAAGAATTTATGATTATGTATTATGATAAATTATAATTCCCTCTCAATTCATACTTTCCTCAGATATGAGAAATCTCACCCAATGCCTCTCAGATTCTCATTAATTCATTTATTTAAGTGTGTCAGCTGTAATGCTGCGTATGAAGGGCAAACTGGTCTACAATTAAAAGTGAGGATTGATAAGCATAGAAGAGTTTCATTTAGAACAGACCTTCCTCTTTACTCTCGTGTACACTCATCCATAAAAGACCATGGACCTTTTATCTTCACCTAATTTCTCCATTCTTCAACATGCATCTTATATTCTTGATAGTAGGATTTTGAAGTTTTATATAGTAAAACTCATTGCCCATCCTTAAATGATCAACCTTCTTCTATTGTCCTTTTCATTAAATAATGAAGTCCTTTTTCCCAAAATAGTCCAGCCTTTTTATTTTTATTTATGTTATTTCAATATCAATATTATTGAGTTATTTTTTATTATTTTATTGCAATAATTATTATTCTGAATATCTTATATATAGTTAATGAATTTATTTTTTGATTGTATTTTAAAATAGTAATTTGTAATATTTAGTTTGTGCTAAAGACGGACCGAGGTACGGTGTGAAACGTTCACAATGTATTAAATGAGTATGTGGAAATCCATTGGCTTAACTTTTCTAATTAAGATTAAGGTTCACTAGGAAAGAAGCTTTCTCATACTATATATATATATATATATATATATATATATATATATATATATATATATATATATATATATATATATATATATATATATATATATATATATATATATATATAATATATATATATATATATATATATTATATATATAATATATATATATATATATATATATATTATATATATATATATATTATATATATTTTATTATAATATATAAATATATATAATATATATAATAATATAATAATAATATATATATATATATATATATATATATATATATATATATATAAATATATATATATATATATAAATATATATATATATATATATATATATATATATATATTATATATATATATATAATATATATATATATATATATATATATATATATATATATATATATATATATATATATATAATATATATATATATATATATATATATATATATATATATATATATATATATATATATATATATATATATTATATATATATTATAAGGTGTAGTTACCCAAAATACAAAATAACGTTTCTTTAATCGAACATTTTAAAGCGTTAACTAGTGAGAATTATGTGAAAAAGTGTTAATATAGTTTTTAATAAGAAAAGACACGTATAACCTTGTGATAATTAAAAATAAAGTTTC
>SEYY01020487.1:42500-74960 GCA_009176605.1 Armadillidium nasatum | reverse complement strand
ATTCCGAAATTACACAACAGTTGAATGGGCTGTAACATCATATTACCATTGTTTTAAGGCACCAAACTTCTTTGAAAAAACATAAGTAAAGGTTAAGGTGCTGGTTTTCAACAGACAGAGTCAGGTTGATCAAAAACAAAATTTCTATTATGAAATTAAGCAAATAAGTATTTTTTGCTTGATTCCATTTTATTTTCTTAATTTTTATACCTTATTATTTGATTTGCATTCTACTATGATCATATAATTATTATGAAATATAGATTATAATTTTCAACAGAAATATGTGGAGGTGAACCGTATATTGTAATATTCTTTTCCTGTTTGGGAAAATCTTTTTTAATTGTAATATATATCAATGTTTGGAGCCTATTACAGAAAATCAATTAAAATCAGGCAAGTGAAAATAATGTATCCCGCAAAACAGTTGAATTTTTCTTTTTATTTCTTTACAAAATACCGATAATAGACTAAAGGGAGAAAACTGAATTCATTTTGCCTTATTAAAAAAAAGCAAATTCAATTTCGGTTTTGGTTTTAAAACGAGTGATATTATTATTTCGAGGATTTAATTACTCTCATGAGATCTTCCCTTCTTTTATTTTCACTAAATTGGCAAGTTTCTCAATTCTCACTTTCAGTTGTATATATATATATATATATATATATATATATATATATATATATATATATATATATATATATATATATATATATATATATATATATATATATATATATATATATATATATATATATATATATATATATTATCGAGATCTGGTCGTTAATAGCCGACATGTCCCGATACACAGCGTTTGAAGAAGTGCAATTCAAAGAAAGTTGGAAAAATATGTAGAGGGAGTGTTTTCAAGATTTTGCCAGTAGAGTACATAAAAGATTGAGTATAGTGGTTAAATCTGGGGTCAGAGATTTGAACAGAGAAATGATGGGACTGTGTTGAAAGGCGTGTGGCACGAGCCCTTCTCAGCGGAGGAGGAATGCAAGGGAGAGTTCTGAAGAGTAGTGTCGTTGTAATAGCAATATTATAAAGAGAGTTACGCAACAATTCGACGGGTAAAAAAGAGACTGTAGAGAGTTAATGAATTGATGAGACGAAAAGCTCTAGACTCCTCCTTTTCAAATGAGAGCTCTATGAGTGGAACCTACTCAGATGTGTGAGGCATACTCCATAAAGAGAAGAACAACACCTCTGTAAAGAGCAAACAACTGGATTGGCTTGAAAAAATTCTGAAAGCGTCTCAGAAAACCCAACCTCCTAGAAGCTTGTTTAGAAAAAGAAATGTGATCTTTCCAAGAAAGATCACGAGAAAAAGATACACCGTGGAAATTAATAACAGATGAAGATTTGAGTTGTGTATTCGAAGAAGATATCATAGTGGTGGGGAAGGTTATATCTAGTAGAGAGATTGAGAGATTTATTTTGAAGCAGTTGAAAACTTTTCTCAAGTTTGAAATATAAGAAAAATCAGAGGTTAGTGGCTCCAAGGTCATCCTCCTTGCGTAAATTAACTGCTGTTGGGAGGGATCTTTCTAATCGAACGGAGTAATGAAGGTAGAGTCGTCAGCAAAAGAGTGGATAAGTAGCAGAGAGAAGGTCATTAATGAAAAAAAAGGTTTGAGAGGACAGACTGCTGGAGAACACCACAATTTATAGATTTAACGGAGGAACAGTGGCCGTCTTCAACAGTTGCTATTGAACGACCGGAAAGGAAATCAGGGAAAAGGCCACAGAGAGAAGAATAGATTACGAAAGAGGGAAGTGTGGAAATCAAAGCTTTGTGTCAGCTCTATCGAAGGCTTTTGATATGCTTGGAGCGAGATCGAAAGATTCACTGAAATTCCGAAGAGTGAAGGACCAAGAATCGGAAAAAGAGAAAGATCAACATTGTAGTATTCTTTAAGAAAACCGTTTTGTTGATCAGAGATAAGATTAAAAGAATTGAGATGTTTCCAAATCCTCCTGTTATTGACAGATTCGGAAACTTTAGAAAGAACGAAGGTTAAAGTTAGAAGATTGAGAAGGGTCTCCTCTTCGGCACAGGCTAAAAGAGCGAACGCCATCCTATAAGAAAGGAATGTTGAATTAGTAAGACGAAAACGAGATAATTTACCAAGGCCTGATGTAAGCTCAGATAGTTAGAGGGCTGAGATGGGTCCCACTTCTTCGACACAGGTTAAATGAGCGCACGTTTTCAGCAAAATGGGAAGGTTGAAGTAGAAAGGCAAAGAGGAACTAATTTACTAAGGCAGGGTGCAAGCTTGGAAGCACAAGTTTTGAAAACCACAGGAGGAATACCATCAGGACAGTACGCCTTCTTAGTGTTGAGCTCAGAGAGAGTAGAAATGACATCTTTAGAAGAAATTACAATGTTAGGCATAAATGAGTTGGAGGGGGTTGAAGGAGGAGGAATAGCTCCGGAATCGTCTAAGGTAGAATTAGAGGCAAAAGTATGAGCGAAGAGTTCAGCTTTAGTAGAAGGTAAAAGGGAAGTTGTGCCATCAGACAAAATTAGAGGACTGAAAGAAGAATAAGCAAAGTAAGTGCTGACATTATTTGCAAAATGCCAGAAAGTGCGAGAGAAAGACGATCCAGAAAGATTATTGCATTTTGGCGGAGAAAAGAGTTTTTAGTATCTCGAAGAATAGATTTTGCACGATTCCGGGATGAAATATAAGTTGAATGAGTTTCTGGAGTTTGAAGACGACGGTAATCTCTGAAGGCAGCATCCCTGCGGCGGATAGCACGAGAACAAGCAGAGTTAAACCAAGGTTTGTTAGGTTTAGTAGAAGGGAAAGAATATGGAATGTACGCCTCCATGCCAGAGAGAATCACCTCGGTAATGCGCTCTGCACACTCCGAGGGACCCCTCCCACGGAAGCAATAATCATTCCATGGGAAATCAAAGAAGTACGACCGCAAGTCCGACCAGCTTGCGGCACCGAAGTGCCACAAACGTTTCCTTTCAATAGAAGGGAGTCTTTCCTGCGGAAGACTTGAAGAGATAGAAGAGGATACGGAGATAAGAAGGTGATCGGATGAACCCAGAGGAGGAAAGAGTTTAACAGTATAAGGAGAAGGATTAGAAGTTAGAAAAGGTCTAGAATGTTGGGTTCATCTCCAAGACGATCAGGGATACGAGTAGGGAGCTGCACCAACTGCTCAAGGTCGTTTTGGATAGCGAAATGGAAGGCACGTTCACCAGCTGTATCATGAGAACTAGAAGAAAGCCATTGGCGGTGGTGAACATTGAAATCACCTAATATGATGATTTCAGAGAAAGGAGAAGAAGAGAGAATGTGCTCTATTTTGGAGTTTAAATAGTCGAAGAATTTTGGATAGTCAGTAGAATTAGGAGATAAATAAACAGAACAAATGAATTTAGTCGTAGAATGGCAAGAGAGCCTAAGCCATAAGGTGGAAAATTCAGAAGACTCCAAATTAGAGACACGAGAACAAACAACATCGTTGCGCACGTATGCACAACAACCGCCTTTGGCTGAAAATTGAGGATAGAGACAGTAGGAGGAAACAGAATAGGGCTTGCTGTCAGAACGCTCAAACATCTGAGTTTCGGTCAAGAATAAGAGGTGAGGTCTAGAAGAAGAGAGGTGATGTTCAAGAAAAGTGGAAATTGGAATGAAGACCGCGAATGTTGCAGAAGTTAATGAAAAAAATAGACCGTGCTTCCGGAACAGCCGGCTGCAAATTTCTGGTGGCACCAACCCCATCACCGGAGGCCACTAACTCCCAAGTGGTGATGGGGGAAGGGGTGGATGAGGGGCTATCTTTGGAATCCGCCCCTCCTGGATTCTCCGAGGCTAATTTATTCGTCGCCATAATTAATTAGATTTTTTTTTGAAGGATGTGTGAATGAAATAGTGTTTATTGTGTGTAAAAGAAGAGCCTAATCCGTGTAGAAGGAAGTGTACATGAGCGCAAAAAGGAGCGTACCATTGGGCACCAGGATGAGATGGGAAGTACCCTTAACATCCCGTATACCCAATGGGGGGTAATCTCAACGCCTCGGGAGCGCTACTCCCCTCCCCCTTATATATATATATATATATATATATATATATATATATATATATATATATATATATATATATATATATATATATATATATATATATATATATATATATATATATATATATATATTAGGGATGGAGCGATAAAAATTTTTTACCGATACCGATACCTAAAAATTACCCGATACCGATACCAATACCGATACCTAAAAATATGCCGATACATGCCGACTACTACCGATACCGATGCTTTACTCTTATCCAAAAATTTTGCCGATACCGATACCGATACCGATACAGTATCGGAAAATATGCCGATACTGATACCGATACTTCACTCCATCCCTAATATATATATATATATATATATATATATATATATATATATATATATATATATATATATATATATATATATATATATATATATTATAATATATATTATAATATATAAAGAACCCAAGGATTTGTTCCTAGGGAACCTTATACGTATTATAAAGCATAATGCCAGCAGTGTAGGAAGTAACATATTGCAAAACAAATTATAAATTTTAATAATTACTATAAGTAACTAAACGTTTCGGGTTATAACAAAATCCATCATTAGTATAAGTAATAAGATCAAAAGAATAATCAATAACAGGTTACAAAATGATTAACAAAAAAGTCTTTAAAATTAAGATTAATGATAAAAACCAAAACCAAAATAAGCTAAATTTTATGCACAGATTATAAATAACAAATGGTAAATCTGAAATAAACATAGTTGCTATATGGAGAAGCTGAGTTACTTGGTATACACATATATGATATACATATATATAAAAAAATATAGGAGAAAGGTTAATAAATAAGGTGGGGGACAGATGAAGTTGCTGAATTTAATTTGGAGTTAAAGCGTTTGATATAAAAGGATCCAAGGATTTTCCTTTTAGAATCGGAAGGGTTAGAGGATAGAATCCTGAAGTCGGATGCACGGAGTGAATGGTTATGGGACATGGCGTGATTGTGCATGGATGAGTGTTCAGAAGATTAGGTGGAAAGATGAGCACGGAATGACATGCTGAGATGCTTGAAAATGCGTAGTTGCAATTGTAGGCCGGTTTGGACTACATAGCAGGAATTTCATCTCGAGCACTTGATACTATAAACCACGAATGATCTGATCATTAAGGTGAGTATGTCTTTGTACAAAAAAAAGTATTGGATAGAGAAGTAGTTGATGCCTATGAGATGGGGATTTAATTGAGGGAAGTGACGAAGTAGAAGAAGGTGAATTTCTTTAAGTAGAGGAGATAGGGTGCCGAGATATGGAATTTTAAGATAAATGTCAAGTTTTGAAACAGTCGGGATAGATAGTTTAGGACTGTTGTGAATTTGATAAATCAATAAGTGCTGATGGAAAATAGTTGAATGTAAATATTTTTTTTTGAGATATGTCAGTTCTAGATGAAAAAGCCACCAGGGAGAACTGATGCGGAAAACACAATGTAGATAGATGGAAGATTTGATCGTATAGGAAGTAGAGTTTTGATAATTGGAACCAAGGAGAGAAGAGGAAGGTTTGAGGGATACTGAAGATGAAAATCCAGAGGATGTGTGAGAAATTAAGACATCCAGAAAGGGGAGGGAGTTGTTGCTTTCATCTTGACGAGAAAATAGTGCATTAGGATGTTGTTGGTTAAGATAATAAAAAAGGAGATCAGATTCAGCCTTATTGCGAAAAAGTAAAAAACAGTATATGCTGTTTATAAGCTAGTGGTCTGAAAGAAGAGGGGCACTGGTTAATCCAGTTTACTTTGTAAAAACACAGGAAAATGTTAACAAATGTTGGTCCTAAAGGAAAGCCCATTGGCATTCCATCTACCTTACTGTAATAATCATTTTTAAAGGTGAATATAGTGTTATTTACATCGAGGAAAAGTTGTTGTTTAAAGTTGGCAAGAGGTAAATTAAGGTATCCGTGCATCCGACTTCAGCATTCTATCATCTAAATCTTCCGATTCTGAGAGGAAGATCCTCGAATCCCTTTATATCAAACGTCTTGACCCCCTATTAATTAAATTCAGCAACTTCATCTGTCCCTCTCCTAATCTATTAACTCTTCCCTTATATTTTTTATATGTGTATATCATGCATAACCAACTAACCGGGTGTGATATATAGTTTTTAGCTTTCATAGTGGAAGGTTGTGTGTATTTGTGTTTTTTGTTTTCATATTAATTGTTTTAATTTGTGTTTGAGTGCAATTTAGTTTATCAGTGTTTTTAAATGATTATAATTAATTGCTTATCTACTGTAAAAATATGTTTATAAATTTGTTCTGTTTTAAAATTTATTATCTCAGTGGTTAAATTAACAACAACAACTAGCACCTTATAAAATTCAAGATAAGTTTTTGGGGAATATTTTATGGTTTAAATAGAAATATCTTCTAGTTATATAGTTAATTTTAACGTTTTAAAATTTGCTTTTAACCTAAGTATTGTTCCGGTTTTACTTTGTTTTGTTTGTCATTTCTGTCTGTTTGCTTCTATGACTGTTTTTAGCAAGTCTGTGTGCTTGTTAAGCTGTTTGTTTGTCTGTCTGTTTCTCTTGATCGTGAGTATGTGCAGAATGACAGGTGTGCGCAGACGTGGGTTCTCTATACACTTCACCAAAGTCCGCGGCTTACTTTCTAATTTGGCCTCTGTGGAATACCACCTCTATAGTTCTCATCCTAACCTTTTGCTTTTGTCTGAGCCCCAGATATCTAAGAATTCCTCCTCAAACGTTTTTAATATATCCAATTATAACTTTTTTCATAATTGGGCCTATGTAAACACTAACACTCCGGTAACACGTACTATGAATCTTGAATCTCCTAACTTTGAAGTTCTGTGGCTTAAAATCTTTCTTCCTACCACTACGATAATCTTGTGTTTCTGCTACTGTTCTCCCAATAGAACAGATTTTTCCTCCTTTTTTTTCGAATACCTAACTACTACTCACGAGACTGTTACATCTTCACATCCAAATACTGAGGTCCTCTATTTAGGGGATTTCAATGTACACAGCACTGAATGGTTGGGTTCCTCTCATACTGATCCAGGAGGGGAGGAGGCCGAATCATTCAGCATTCTCAACGATCTGGAGCAACTGATTAAAGAACCAACACACATTCTGGATCGTCCCTAACCAATTCTTAAACACTCTTGACTTATGTTTCACTACTAGTCCTTCTCTCTATAAATATGCTGTCTTCGCACCTCTTGGTAAATCTGACCACAACCTAGTTACTCTTATTTTTCAAGCTTTCCCTCCAACTGCTCCACCCTGTCCTAAGCGCATATTCTGGTGCTTTGATCTGGCTGAATGGGGGACTTTGCGCTGCTTCTATGCTAACTATCCTTGGATGGACTACTTTGTCTCTGAAGACGCGTCAGTCTCTGCTGATAAGGAAGGGGCTGTAATCGTTGATGGGATGAGCAGGTTCATTCCTTCATCTAAATCTTTCTCTCCTCAAATTCCATGGCTTGATCGCGCATGCCCTCTTGACATATAGGCTAGAGACATCGCGTATCGAGGGGGGGAAACCCTCCTTCTCCTCTCAATCTAGCTAATTTTCATTCTGTTCGGAATTGTTGCAGGGATATTCTTCGACGAGCAAATAAGACTTTCACAAAACGTAGGTGTGCTGAGCTTCTAAACTCTCCTTTTGACAAATCTTTCTGGTCTCTTGCCAAAAACATCTCTAACAACTTCTGTAAATCTTCCTTTCCTCCTCTTATTCGCTCTGATGATTCTGTTGCTAGCATTTCAACTGAAAAGGCTAATCTCTTCGGCCTCCAATTCTCCTATAATTCAACCCTGGACGACTCCGGCAATACTCCTCCTCCTACTTTTTCTTTCAGAGATCCCATGCTTTTACCTTTGATTACATTTGATCAGGTGCATGGGCTTCTGAAATCTATGAACGTAAGGAAGGCAAGCTGCCCGGATTGTATTCCTCCTCGAGTTTTAAAGGAGTGTGCTTCTCAGTTGGCTCCGTCCCTCGTTCAACTTTACTCTCTATGCCTCAAAAATAATACTTTCCCTCAGTGTTGGAAGCGCGCAATGGTCCAGCCTATTCCGCGGAAGAGTAGCCGTTCTGATCCTTCCAGCTATCGCCTTATAGCTCTCACTTGTATTCTGTCTAAGATCTTTGAAACCCTTCTCAACTCTCACTTCTTGAATCATCTGGATTATCTTTCCATTCTTTCTGATCATCAGTATGGCTTTCGACGTCCGAGGTTTACTGGTGATAAACTTCGCTATCTCACAGGCGTATGATTTCTGCCCTTAGAGACCATGGAGAGACTTGTGTGGTGGCGCTTTACATATCTAAGGCATTTAACTGGGTATGGCATGCGTCACTGTTTTCCAGGCCCCCCTCCTTTAGGTTTCCTCCTTTGCTTTATGTCTAGCTTTCTTTCTAATCGTTCCATTTCGGCTGTTGTTGATGGAGCGACTTCTTCTTCATTTGCTGTTAATAATGGTGTTCCTCAGGGTTCTGTCTTATGTCTTACTCTATTCTTACTTTTCATTAATGATCTTCTCAGCTGTTCATCTAACCCTATCCATTCATATGCCGATGAATCAACCCTCCATTCTTCTACTCATTTCAAATCTGCTCCTTCCTTTGCATCTAGAGTTGTCTCTCGTCTTCATCTTTCCGATTCCCATTCTTGCAGATCTGGATAGAATTTCCCAGTGGGGTCGTCTCAACCTTGTGAAATTCAACTCTTTAAAAACTCAACTTCTAGAGATCTCCCTCTCAAAGACACCTTCTAACTTTTCTATTTCTTTCGATGATTCTCCCATGTCTCCTGTTGACAATATAAACATCCTTGGCCTACACCTAAAAAGTAGTTGCTAGTTCGGCTTCAAAGAAGCTGGGAGTTATGTTTAGACTAAAAGATTTTTTTTCCTTCCTCACAGTTTCTCCAATTATACAGGGGTCTCATCTGCCCTTGTATGGAGTACTGCTCTCATATCTGGGGTGGCTCAGGTTTCACTCGTCTTTTGGATAAGGTTGAGTCAAGGGATAAAAGAGTTATAAACTGTTCCCCTATTTCTAACTCACTTAACTCTTTATCTTTGCGACGCGACGTTGGTGCTTTGTCCCTTTCTATAGGTACTACAGAGGAAAATGCTCGAGGGAACTATCCACCCGTATACCTCCACTTTCATGTCGTCCTCGTAGCACAAGGGGTGCATTGTCTGCGCATCAATTTTGTGTGGACATTGGCAACTCCAGGCTTGTCCGCTGTGGTGCCTCCATCTTTCCTGCTACATCTGTTCTGTGCAACTCTCTCCCATCTTCTTTGTTTCCTGCTGAATTTAATCTCAATTTCTTTAAAGTTCGCTTCTGAACTTACCTAAGAAATTTGCGTTAGGTGGGTCCTGTGGGGGTCGCTTTTCATTTTTTTCACTTTTTGTTTTAATTCTTCTAACACCCCCTCCTTGATTGAATAACGCTTTGCCCGTGAGTGGTGGTAATGTGTAAGAAAAAAAAACTCAGCTTCTGCATATACCAACTATGTTTATTTCAAATTTACCATTTGTTATTTATATAACCTGTGCATAAAATTTAGCTTGTTTTCATTTTCGATTTAGCATTAATCATAATTTTAAAGACTTTTGTTTTGTTGTTTATTGTGTAAAATGTTATTAATTATTCTTTCGATCTTATTACAGATAATACTGATGATGGATTTTGTTAATCCGAAACGTTTACTTCCTTATAATAATTATTAAAACTTATAATTTGTTTTGCATTATGTTGCTTCCTACGTTGCTGGCATTATGCTATATATATATATATATATATATATATATATATATATATATATATATATATATATATATATATATATATATATATATATATATATATATATATATATATATATATATAACAGTTATTTAAGGGACATCAGGATAGAGGTAATATTTACATAACTGATTGACAAATAAGAAATAAATAAAAGAATAAAGCTTTACAATAAATATTTAAATTTCCTTCTGAAAATTCAATCCAAAGAGAATTACAATTGTAAAATACTCTATACTTTTAAAAATTATGCTTTTTTACTCAGTTTAAGCAGTTGAATGAAATTTTTTCCATCGATTGGACTCCTTCAAGCACTTCAAAAGAACAAAATTGGTTCATATGCCAATTTTCTTCAAATAGAAGTAAATGATTCCTCAATTCAGTTTTAAGCTTTAAATGTTTTCCGGCTCTCTGAACACCGAAAGTGAATCCGTAGTACCTGAGGAATGCGTGATAATCAAGAAACCGATGATATTTATTATATTATACATAAATATAATATTTATATTAAATTTCCAGATCGTTTTATTAAACTTTCTAAAAATTAGTTTCAGACTTCAAAAACTTTAAGCCATTATTTATTTTTTTTACTCTTACGTTTTATATACCGTTATAGTTCAACTTCGGTTTGGAAGGGAAACATATATTAATTAAATTAATGGAAAACATTAAATAATTTCTTTGATAGATAACGCTCTTTTTAATGTGTAGTCCTTTTCCTTAAATTTGAGTATAAAATACATTACAAATGCATTTTATATTTGTTATTAAGAACTGAAATTTGCAATTATGATAATAAAAAAAGTTGTATTTTTGTTTATCTGAAGAAAAGTGAAGAAAATATTAATAAAAAAGTTTTTGCCTCAATTCTTTTCCTTGAAAATCAATCACGGGTAAAAAATTTTCACTTTCTTTTAACTGAAAATTTCTTAGATTCCTTCCTCTCTTTTTATTTCCTTCCTTCCTTCTATTTATGTTTATTTCTAGTTAGACATATATATATATATATATATATATATATATATATATATATATATATATATATATATATATATATTATGTATAGTTCTTACTAGGGGCAGTTTTATTCTATATTTTAGTAATTCAAATCAAGTTTTGCATATTAACAAGAGCTTTTATTTACTTGCTGGGATTCGAACCAGAGTTCAAATTGTCAAAAGCCGTTTTGTTGCGTATCGTAGCCTAGTTGTGGGTGAGAAGGTGTGAGAAGAGAGTGATTGTCTTCTATGCTGGTGAACATAAGTTTGTTTTTTCTGCTTGATTGTGTTTTATGACTTGTTTTGAGAAATATGTTTTGTGGTTGTGACGAAAAAGTTAAGTGAATTTTGCGTCTTGTGGGCTTGAGTTTGTTGCTTTTTTTTGTGATCTATGATGATGAAATTGAATGAATTTTGAGAATTGCTTAGTTGAGTTTGGACTTTTTGTGACTTTCTTTGCTGAAATTAAGTGTTTTTTGTGTTTTGTTTAATTGAGAATGATGTTTTGTGATCTTCATTGGTGAAATTGAGTGATTTTGTGGGAATGAGTTTGTTGCTTTGTGATCTATGATGCTGAAATTAAATGAATTTTGGGATTTTGTTTACTTGAGTTTGGGTTTTTGCGACTTGTGTTGCTGAAAATAAATGTTTTGTGTAGGTGGGAGTGTGTGCGTATGTGTGTATATATGTGATTTGTGTGGCTAAGGTTGGCGATTCGCGTCTTGTGTTGATGAATTTGAATGATTTTTGTGGTCTGTGTGCTTGAGAATGGCAATTCTGTGACTTATGTTAATGAAATTGAGTGATTTTGTGGTCTATGTGCTTGAGAATGGTGTTTCTGTGGTCTGCTTTAGTGAAGTTGAGAGATTTTTGCTGTCTATGTGATTAAGAAGGGCGTTCCTGTGGTCTGATTTAGTGAAATTGAGTGATTTTTGTTGTCTCTGAGGTTTAGAAGGGTGTTTCTGTGGTCTGCTTTAGTGAAGTTGAGTGATTTTTGTTACCTGTGTGCTTGAGAATGGTGTTTCTGTGGTCTGCTTTAGTGAAATTGAATGATTTTTGTTGTCTATGTGCTTGAGAATGGTGTTTCTGTGGTCTGTATTAGTGAAGTTGAGTGATTTATGGACTTGAGTTTGTTGACTTGTGATCTGTGATGGATAAATTAATTGAATCATGGGATTTGTATAGTTCAGTTTGGGTTTTTGTGACTTGTGTTGCTGAAAAATAAATGTTTTTGTGCATGTGGGTGCTTGTTTATGTGTGTATATGTGTTTTTGTGTGACTAAGAATGGTGTTTTGTGATTTGTGTTGATTAATTTGAGTGATTTTGTGGTCTGTGTGCCTGAGAATGGTGTTTCTGTGGCCTGTTTAAATGAAAATGAGTGCTTTTGCTGTCTATGTGCTTGGGAATGATGCTTTTGTGGCCTGTATTAGTGAAGTTGAGTGATTTTATGGATTTGAGTTTGGTGCTTTGTGATCTGTGATGGAGAAATTAATTGAATCTTGCGTTTTGTTTACTTAAGTTTGGGCTTTTGTGACTTGTGTTGATGAAAAATAAATGCTTTTGTTCATGTGGGTGAGTGTGTATGTGTGTATATGTGTTTTTGTGTGGCTAAGGATGGTGTTTTGTGAATTATGATGATGAAAATGAGTGATTTTTGTGGCCTGTGTGCCTGAGAATGATATTTCTGTGATTTGTGTTAATGAAATTGAGTGATTTTGTAGTCTATGTGCTTGAGGATGATGTCTCTGTGGCCTGTATTAGTGAAGTTGAGTGATTTTGTGGCCCTGAGTTTGTTGCTTTGTGATCTATAATAGAGAAATTAAATGAATTTTGGGGTTTGTTCACTTGAGTTTGGTTTTTTTGTGATTTGTGTTGCTGAAATAAATGTGTTTTTTTTTGTGGCTAGAGTGCTTGAGAATAGTATTTTGTGGTGTGTATCGCTGAATTTTTTTTTTTATTTTTTTTATTTTTTATTTTTTTTTTGTATGGTTGAATTTGATGACTTTGCAGTTTGTGTTGTTGTAGGCTAGTAAAATTTGTGATTTTTGTGGCCTGTGTGCCTGAGAATGATATTTCTGTGATTTGTGTTAAAGAAATTGAGTGATTTTGTAGTCTATGTGCTTGAGGATGATGTCTCTGTGGCCTGTATTAGTGAAGTTGAGTGATTTTGTGGCCCTGAGTTTGTTGCTTTGTGATCTATAATAGAGAAATTAAATGAATTTTGGGGTTTGTTCACTTGAGTTTGGTTTTTTTGTGATTTGTGTTGCTGAAATAAATGTGTTTTTTTTTTTGTGGCTAGAGTGCTTGAGAATAGAATTTTGTGGTGTGTATCGCTGAAATTTTTTTTTTTATTTTTTATTTATTTTTTTTTTTGTATGGTTGAATTTGATGACTTTGCAGTTTGTGTTGTTGTATGCTAGTAAAATTTGTGCTTTGCATGCTTGGTTATGATGCTTATTATGTGAACTGTGCTGATGAATTATGTGAATTTTGTGTGCTGTGTGTTTGAAGCTCGGTGCTTTTGTGATTTATCTTGCTGGATCTGTGTTGTTGTTGTGATTTATGTGCCTAAACTTGGTGATTTGTGATTGGTATCCCTGAAAATGATGTTTTGTGACGTACTTGTGAAAATTTTATTGAAATTTGTGGTTATGAAATTGAATTCAATGTTTTGTGAATTGTAATGGCTGAGTTCAGTGTATTCTTGTGTTTTGGGAACTTCAACCTGTTGTTTTTGTGGTTTGTGGATGTGAAGCTATGTGAAAATTTGTGCTATGTGGTTTGATTATGATGTTTTTTGATATTTAATGCTGGTGAAAAACTGATTTTTGTGACTGGGTGAAATGAATTTGGTGCTTTTGTGTTATATGATGATGAAAATTAAATGAGTTTTGGGCTTTGCTTGTTTGAAAATTGGACTTTGTTTATTTGAGCTTGATTTTTGTGGAATGTGCTATTGAAATTAAGTTATTTTGTGAATTGTGTAGTTGAAACTTAACTATTTGTGGACTGTCTTGTTGAGCTTAAGTGATTTTTGTTGATTGTGTGTATAAGAACTGTGTTTCTGCGAATTGTACTGTTAAAAATGTGAGAGCTTTGTGTATTATGTTCATGAATTTGTTGTTGCTGTTGTGATTTGCCATGGTATACCTGAGCGTAGTTGTGCTTATGTGGCTGTGATTGTTGCCCTAAAATGATGTTTTTGTGAATAGTGCTGTTGAGGTTAAGTGAATTTTTTTTTTTTTGTGCTTATGTGGCTAGGTACAGTGATATTGTGGTTTGAGTCTGATGTTTTGAGGATCGTGAATGTGAAGCTGAGAGTTTTTTTGAATTTTGCATCGTGAATTTGTGCCTTGTAACGTTGGACTTAAGTGGGTTTTGTGCTTTATGTGATTGAGTTACTGATTTGTGAGATGTGTTTGTGAATTTATGCTAGAATACCTTTTTTGTGCGTTTAAGCCTTTTTTTGTGGACTGTGTTGATGTTGATAAGTAAAATTTGCTCTTTGTGTGGTGGGGATTGATGATTTTGTGATTTGTGATTATAGATTTAAGTGAGCTGTGTGTCTTACGTTGTTGAGAATGATGATTTGTGATCTGTGGGCATGGAGATAAGTGAATTTTGTGTTTTGTGTGTTTGAGTTTTTGCATATTTGTGGATTGCGGTAATGAATTAAGGGATTTTTGTGTTTTGTGCATTTGAAATTTGTTGTTTCTGTTGTTTGTGGTGATGGAGATAAGTATTTTATGCAAATTATGTCTTTCAAATTGGTGTTTTTGTGACTTGGGGCTAAGGGTTAAAGTGAGTTTTGTGGATATGTAATTGGTTATGGTGATTTGTGCATTGTGATGTCAGAGATATGTGTTTTTGTGTTTTTGTGCGAGTAAGTTTCGCCTTTTGTGTTTATGGTTATGTGTTTGCGTGTGTGTGTGTGTACGTGTGTGTGTGTGTGGTAGCCTATGCCTGCCTGAATTTCGAATGATTTCGAGATTTGTGCTGCTGTTTTCTGTACTTTGGGTTGAATAGCTAGGTTGTTTTGGTGTTTTATGGCCCGTATGTGCCGTAGGACCTTTACATGAACTAATTAGACTAATTAAGGGGAGGGTGAGGTTTATGTTTTGTGAAAAAAATTTTTTTTATTATTTGAGCGATTTGGGTGAAATTTACTGTGTATGTAGCTTTTTTCCCGGTGAAAAAAGCTTCATTTTTAGTGTTTTTATGAGTCTCTAAAGGTTTCAAAGTTATTAGTGGTCATAACTCAACAAAAAAAAGAAATAGCGGGAAAAAATTTATTTTTCCACATGAGATGAAAATTGGCCTAAGCCATCTTACCCCCAATCTCTTGCATTCGGGGGAAACAGACCTTTGATATCACGTCCAAAAAAAAAAGTATAATCAGTCAAATTTTTTTTGAAAAATTTGTTACCCTTTCGGAGAAAAAAACTATTTAAAAAAAATTCTCTCCAGGATTTTTGATTTTGATTTGGACATTGTTTAGAGGAGAGATAGGTCTACAACATTTATTTAGAGCATTATTAAATGCTAATTCTTTAAAGGAAGGTATAGCCTCTCAAACTTTTAAAATTTTTGAAAATTTTCTAAAAATGGACCTTTTTTGAGAGATCATATCTCGGAACAAACAAATTAGATCGAACAAAGTATATAGAAGAATTTGTAGCCCCAACACTCTTCTATAAGTGTGCGAAAATTTATTTACGTAGTAATTATACTTTTTTTTAAAAATATTTTTCCTCAAAAATTTGAATTTTTTTTTTTTCAAAAAATAATTTCTTTTGATAGTGAGTCAGTCTTGGACTAATACTGTTTTTTTGTGTAACTCTGGGAGGAAAATTCTATCAAAGGTTTTTGTAGCCAATAGAATAAGGAACATATGTTCCAAATTTCAGACCAAAATTTTTTTTATGTGGCTTCACCGTAGATTTAAATTTTGAAAAAACATTCCCATATAACTGCTAAACATTAATCCCTCGTAAAAACGTTAGGAATCGACTATTTTCGTCGGGAAAAAAGCTATATATACTGAAATTTTCAGGAGAATCGGATAAAAAAAAAAATTTTCTAATAAACCAAACCCTCCCCTAATTAAACTAGTCTGCTTCACGTGTTTTAAATGATTTACGTGTTTTTAGGGTAGGTAAATCTTGTTTTCAATGTATTTTTTTTATTTTTAATGTTTTTTTTTTTAATGTTTTTTGTTTTTTATTTTAAATGTTTTTTTATTTTAATGTTTTTTTTTTATTTTAACTTTTTTTTTAATGTTTTTACTTTTTTTTATTTAAAAGTTTGTTTTTTTTAATGTTTTTTAATTAATTTTTATTTTATTTTAATGCTTATATATATATATATATATATATATATATATATATATATATATATATATATATATATATATATATATATATATATATATATATATATATATATATATATATAATAATAATAATAATAATAATAATAATAATAATAAGTACGTTCGAAAACCTTATCAACTTTTATGACAAATGTAAATAGTGATAATGCGCAGAGAAATTTAGTAATAATTGTTTGTTGTAAAAGATAATTTGCTCGAGTCTTTCAAGCGTTCCCTCGGTCTAGCGGTAAAGTTCTGGCTCTCGGTCAAAAAGCTTCAAGATCGAATCTTGGGTTTGCTTATGTAAAAATAATTTTGGTGAAGAGATGGAAATGTTTACTTTAGAAAAAAATGTGGTATATATATATATATATATATATATATATATATATATATATATATATATATATATATATATATATATATATATATATATATATATATATATATATATATATATATATATATATATATATATATATATAGTGATGGCATCCGCGGAGCATCCTCATCAAAATTAACATCCGCATCCGCATCTTTCGAAAATTTAACATCCGCATCCGCACTTTCAAAAATTCAACATCCGCATCCGCACCGCACTTCTCCAAAATTTGACATCCGCATCCGCAAATTAGAAAATATGACATCCGATCCATCACTATATATATATATATATATATATATATATATATATATATATATATATATATATATATATATATATATATATATATATATATATATATATATATATATATATATATATATATATATATTCTTTTAAAGACGTCTTTTCTGTTCCCTCAAAACTTAAAACTAGGAAGGCGTACGGTCTTGATTTTTATCCTTCCTGTGGTTCTTAAAACTTATGCTTCAGAGCTTGAACCCTTCTTGGTAAACTATTTCGTATATGTCTTTCTTGCTCAACCTTCCCTTCTTTTTGGAAACGTGCGCTCATTCAGAGTGTGCCGAAAAAGGGGGACCCCTCTCAACCCTCTAACTATCGTCTCATATTTCTTTAACCTCTGTTATTTCCAAAGATTTTGAATCTATCATTAACAGGAAAATTTGGAAACATCTCAATTCGCCAGAAAGAAACGCTCTACTGGTGATTTTCTTTCCCTTCTTTCTGACTCTTGTTCCTTCGCTCTTCGTCATTTCGGTGAATTTATTGCTATCGTGCTAGACATAGCGAAAGCTTTCGGTAGAGTCTGCAGCAAAGCTTTGGTTTCCAAAGTTTCTAATCCCCATTTGCTTTTCATTAATAACCTTCTCTCTTTTACTTCATTTTCTATCCGCTCTTATGCCGATGGTTCCACCTTTTATTAATCTTTTTAATTTGAAAGGCAGCCCTCCCAACAGCAGTTAATAGAAGCAAGGGAGGTAGCCTTGCGGCAACTGACCCCTGATCTATCTCGCATTTCAAATTGGGACAGTGAAAATATTTTTGTTTTCAATGCCACCAAAACTCAATTCCTCCATCTCTCTGCTCGACACAATCTTCCACATAAATATATATCTTCTTCAAACCACACATCTCAAACATTCATCTGTCCTTAATATTTTTGGTGTTTCTTTTTCTGTGATTTTTCTTGGAAAGATTACATTACTTCTCTTCCTAAACAAGCTTCTAAGAGATTAGGTTCTTTTGAGTAGCTTTCAGAATTTGTTTACACTACCCCAGTTGCTTGCTCTTTATATGAAAGTGTTGAGGGGCCTAAGAGAAGTATGGAAAAAAGGAAAAATTTCGAAAGAAATAAAGAAAAGAATGTTTGAATGTATGTTTACCTTCTGTATTGTATGGGTGTGAAGCAAAGATGATAAGTACTCGGTCGAGAAAAAGTTTCAATCTCTTTGAGATGAAAGATTTGAGAAGGATTGATAGGATTAGAAATGAAAGAATAAGGGAGATGTGTAAATGGAAGAAGGGTGTAATTGATAGAGAGGAAGAAGGTGTGCTAAAATGGTTTGGACATATGTGTAGAATGAATGAGGACAGAATGGTAGGCAAGGTACTTAGATCCGATGTGGATAGGGGTAGGGGTAGGGGAAGACCGAAGTAGAGATGGATGGATGGAGTGAGAGAGATTTTGATGGAAGGAATTAGAGTTTAGAAGGGTAGAAGATTTGTGGAGACAGAGAGAGATGGAGGGCGGTGGTGAAAGGGGTTGAAAGGTAAGAATAGGTATGTTTGTAAGGGAATTGTGGCGGGCACCACCCCACGAATGTGGGAAAGGTGATAATAAATATATATATATATATATATATATATATATATATATATATATATATATATATATATATATATATATATATATATATATATATATATATATATATATATATATATATATATATATTAGTGATGGCATACGCATTCGCATCCTGATCAAAATTAACATCCGCATCCGCATCCTCATCAAAATTAACATCCGCATCCGCACTTTTCGAAAATTCAACATCCGCATCCGCATCCGCACTTTCGAAAATTCAACATCCGCATCCGCATCCTCACTTTCGAAAATTCAACATCCGCATCCGAACTTTAAAAATTAAATTCATCCGCATCCGCATCCGCAAAATCCAACATCCGCATCCGCATCCGCATCGCATCGCATCCGCAAATTTGAAAATTTGACATCCGATCCATCACTAATATATATATATATATATATATATATATATATATATATATATATATATATATATATATATATATATATATATATATATATATATATATATATATATATATATATATATATATATATATATATATGCGCTGTAAGTAATGGTGGTGACGTCATTCAAATTCGCTTGAATGAAGCTTGTAAGTATGTCGCTTGAATGTATCGGTTACGATCCCAGAGGTAGTTACAATATCTCGGGTCAAAAAACGATCATCCAGTTTAAAAACCGTATGAACGACTAAAAAACCGGATGAAGTTGCAGTAAAAACCGCTTATCCGGTTAAAATCGGCCAAAATCCTCTAAACCGGGTAAAATCCGGCTAAATTTTGGCTGAATTTCGGCTAAATCCTGACTAAAATTCGGCTAAAGGTCGGATAGGTCCCAAAATCGTGGCATAAAGGGTAGAAAATCGCAGAAAAATGCTAAAATGGTGAAAAAAAAGGTTAAAATGGTGAAAAATTGGTTAAAATTTTGGAAAATTGATTAAAATTGGTGAAAATTAGTGAAAATTAGTGAAAAAAAACCAAAGAGGGACCAAAACCCCCTGAATTGTTGTTTGAAAAACGCAAATGCGTTTTCTCAAGTCGTTTATCCGGTTTAAAAACCGGACCCTCTTTTAAAATGCGTCCCTCACTACTATATATATATATATATATATATATATATATATATATATATATATATATATATATATATATATATATATATATATATATATATATATATATATATTACTGATGGATCGGATGTCATTTTTATTAATTTGCGGATGCGGATGCGGATGTCGAATTTTGTAGAAATGCGGATGCGGATGTTGAATTTTCGAAAGTGCGGATGCCGATGTTGAATTTTAGAAAGTGCGGATGCGGATGCTTATGCGGGTGTTAAATTTTCGAAAAGTGCGGATGCGGATGCGGATGTTAATTTTGATGCGGATGCGGATGCGGATGCGGATACGGATGTTAATTTTGATGAGAATGCGAATGCGTATGCCATCACTATATATATATATATATATATATATATATATATATATATATATATATATATATATATATATATATATATATATATATATATATATATATATATATATATATATATATATATATATATATATATATATATATATATATATATATATATTCATTATTACCTTTAACACTTTCGTGGGGTGGTGCCAGCCACAATTCCTTTACAAACATACCTATTCTTACTTTTCAACCTCTTTCACCACAATCCCCCATCTCTCTCTGTCTCCACAAATCTTCTAATCTACCCTCTTCTAAACTCAAATTCCTTCCATCAAAATCTCTCTCACTCCATCCATCCATCTCCACTTCGGCCTTTCCTTCCCCCTGCCCCTATCAACATCGGATCTAAGTACCTTGCCCACCATTCTATTCTACACATATGTCCAAACCATTTTAGCACACCCTCCTCCTCTCTATCAATTGCACCCTTCTTCCATTTACACATCTCCCTTACTCTTTCATTTCTAATCTTATCAATCTTCTCAATTTATATATGGCTCTCAAACCTTTCATCTCAAAGACATTGAAACTTTTTCTCGCCAGAGCACTTATCATCCATGTTTCACACCCATACAATACTGAAGGTAAACACATACATTCAAACATTCTTATCTTTATTTCTTTCAAAATTTTTCCTTCTTCCATACTTCTCTTAGACCCCCCAACACTTTCATTCCCTCTACCACTCTATTCTTTATTTCTTTTTCCGTCCCACCCTTACCTTCCACTAACATTCCTAGATATTTAAATTCATTTACCTCCTCAAGTTTCCTTCCCTCCACTTCTACACCCCCCCCCATTCCTCCCTCCACATCTCTTCATCTCCACCTCCAATAACCATAACTTTATTCTTCGATGGATTGACTTTCAATCTCGTGTTTGCACATTTCCCTTCAAACTCTCTCACAAGTATTCTCGACTTTTCTCCAGATTCTGCCACCAACACCGCATCATCTGCAAAAAGTAAAACATTCACTTCCCATTCACTTTCTTTATTTCTCAACCTAATACCTTTCCCTTCTCCCTCCATTTTCCTAATTACACGATCCATCAATAGATTAAATAACATGGCGACATAACAACACCCCTGTATCAATTCCACTCCTATGCTAAACCAATCCGATAGTTTCCTCTTCACTCTCACTCTTGATCTACAATTCGCATATATATATATATATATATATATATATATATATATATATATATATATATATATATATATATATATATATATATATATATATATATATATATATATATATGTAAAGTTGGGTTTAAATTCTTTCCTGAAGAACCTTAATCTAATTAGAAAGGTTAATACCAAGCGTTTCCTCATCCTTATTTAATACAATTCCGTATTTACCGTATTTCCGCCTTCACCCTTTATAATATGAAAAACCCTTGACTCCATCTTTTTGAGAAGAGCTCTATGTGTGGAACCACCACAGATGTGTGATGTGTTTCCCATACATGGGTAAACAACACTTATATAAAGAGCAAGCAACTAGGCTGGTGTGAAGAAATTCTGAAGGCTACTCAAAACTCCTAACCTCTTAGAAGCTTGTTTAGGAAGTGAAGTAATGCAATCTTTCCAAGAAAGATCACAGTAAAAGAAACACCAAGAATATTAAGGACAGATGAATGTTTGACTTGTGTGATTTTGAAGAAGATATATAGTTGTGTGGAAGATTGTGTCGAGCAGAGATGGAGGAATTAAGTTTTGGTGGCATTGAAAACAAAAAAATATTTCCTCTGCCCCAATTTGAAATGCGAGATAGATCAGGGGTCAGTTGCCGCAAGGCTACCTCCCTTGCTTTTATAAACTGCTGTTGGGGGGGGAGCTGCCTTTCAAATTAAAAAAATTAATAAAAGGTGGAATCATCGGCATAGGAGTGGATGGGAAATGAAGTAAGATAGAGAAGGTTATTAATGAAAAGCAAAAAAAAATGGTTTGGGGATTAGAAAGTTTAGAAATCAAAGCTTTGCCACAGACTCTACCGAAAGCTTTCGGTAAGTCCAGCTGGATAGCAATAAATTCACCGAAATGACGAAGAGCGAAGGAACAAGAGTCAGAAAGAAGGGAAAGAAAATCACCAGTAGAGCGTTTCTTTCTGGCGAATTGAGATGTTTCCAAATTTTCCTGTTAATGATAGATTCAAAATCTTTAGAAATAAAGGAGGTTAAAGAAATATGAGACGATAGTTAGAGGGTTGAGAGGGGTCCCTCTTTTTCGGCACAAGCTGAATGAGCGCACGTTTCCAATAAGAAGGGAAGGTTGAAGTAGAAAGACATAGACGAAATAGTTTACCAAGGAAGGAAGGGTGCAAGCTCTGAAGTATAAGTTTTGAGAACCACAGGAAGGATACCATTAGGACCATACGCCTTCCTAGTGTTAAGTTTTGAGGGAGCAGAAAAGACGTCTTTAGAAGATATATATATATATATATATATATATATATATATATATATATATATATATATATATATATATATATATATATATATATATATATATATATATATATATTTTTTTTTTTTTTTTTTTACAGAACGCCACCGCTCACGGGCAGAGCCCTTTTCAAGGAGGGGGCACACACACAGAGACAAAACACATGCAAATGCACACACCTAACGCACAGCCCTCAGGTGGGCGCAGACGGAAGCCTTGAAGAGTGGAAGGTTAAATACAGAAGGAAAAATAGATGAAGGTAGAGAGTTCCACAGAATAGAGGTGGCTGGAAAGAAAGAGGTACCACAACGGGCTAGCCTGGGATTTCCCACTTCCACACAAAATTGGTGCGAAAGCAGGGCACCCCTTGTGCAACGAGGACGACGCAATGGAGGAGGAATGCGAGAGGCCAATTCTCTCGAGCACCTGCCATTGTAGTACCTGTAGAAAAGAGATAGCGCGCCAACGTCACGTCGCAGAGACAGAGGGTCAAGAGAGTTTGAAAGTAGGGGACAGTTTATTAATCTTTTAGCTTTTGACTCAACCCTATCCAGAAGAGAGGAGGAGCCGGAGCCCCCCCAAATGTGAGAACAGTACTCCATACAAGGGCGAATAAGACCCTTATATATTTGGAGTAACTGTTCAGAAGAAAAAAATTCTCGCAATCTGAACAGAACTCCCAGCTTCTTAGAGGCCGCTTTAGCAACCATTGTGATATGTGGTTTCCAAGATAGTTTGTTGTTTATGTTTAGACCAAGAATGTTAATGTTATTTACAGGTGAGACGGGAGAGCCATCGAAGAGGATAGGAAAGTTAGGAGGTGTTTTTGAGAGGGAGATGTGAAGAAGTTGAGTTTTTAAAGAGTTGAATTTCACAAGGTTGCTATGACCCCACCGGGAAATCCCATCCAGATCGGCAAGAATAGAATTGGAAAGTTGAAGACGAGAAGCAACTCTAGAAGCAAAAGAGGGAGCAGATTTGAAATGAGTAGAAGAATGCAGAGTTGAATCATCAGCATAAGAGTGAACAGAGTTAGAAGTGCAGTGGAGAAGATCGTTAATGAAAAGTAAGAATAAGGTTGGAGATAAAAACAGAACCCTGAGGAACACCACAGTTGACAGAAAAGGAGGAAGAGGTCGCTCCATCTACAACTGCCGAAATGGAACGATCTGAGAGAAAACTAGACAATAGTAAGCAAAGGGAAGGAGGAAACCCAAAGGAGGGGAGCTTGGAGAGCAGTGACGCATGCCATACCCGGTCAAAAGCCTTGGATATGTCAAGCGCCACCACACAAGACTCCCCGAAAGTCCCTAAGGGCAGAAGACCATAGATCAGTAAGATAGGAAAGTATGTCACCAGTTGACCTCGAGCGTCGAAAGCCATACTGGTGATCAGAAAGAAGAGAATGAGACTCCAAATGATCCAGGAAATGAGAGTTGAAGAGAGTTTCAAAAATTTTAGATAGAACACAAGTGAGAGCTATAGGTCGATAGTTAGAAGGGTCAGAAGCGACTACCTTTTTTCGGGATCGGTTGAACCAAACGCACGCTTCCAGCATAGAGGAAAAGTATTAGTATTAAGGCATAGAGAGTAGAGCTGAACGAGGACAGGCGCTAACTCGGAAGCACACTCCCTCAGAACACGAGGGGGAATGCCATCCGGGCCACTGGCCTTCCTGACGTTCATAGATTTCAGGATCCCATGCACCTGATCATGAGTAATTACAGGCAGAGGCATGGGACACCTGAGAGGAGAAGGAGTAGGAGGAGGGATGTCAGAATCTAGCAGGGTAGAATTAGATGAAAAAAGGAGGCCGAAGAGATTAGCCTTTTCAGAAGGAGTATTAGCTATAGAACCATCAGAGCGAATAAGAGGAGGAAAGGCAGATTTACAGAAGTTGTTAGAGATATTTTTGACAAGAGGCCAGAAATTTTTATCAGTAGGAGAGCCATGGAGGTCAGCGCACTTCCTTTTTATGAAAGTACGCTTAGCCCGTCGAAGAACATCCCTGCAACGATTCCGAGCTGAATGAAAATTAGCAAGAGTGATAGGAGAAGGAGAGTTTTTCCAATTCACGATAAGCACTGTCTCTCTCGCGAAGGGCAAGAGAGCAGCCGTCATCGAACCATGGATTTTGAGGAGAAAAAGATTTAGTTGAAGATGGAATGAATCTGCCCATCCCGTCAAGGATTACGGCCCCTACCTTTTCAGCAGAGACAGAAGCGTCCCCCGAGACAAAGCAAGATTCACTCCAATGATAGTTAGCAAAGAAGCGGCGCATTGCCCCCCAATTAGCCCGATTAAAGTGCCAGAAAGTACGTTTAGGGCATATATATATATATATATATATATATATATATATATATATATATATATATATATATATATATATATATATATATATATATATATATATATATATATATATATATATATTAGTTATGGATCGTATGTCATATTTTCTAATTTGAGGATGCGGATATCAAATTTTGGAGAAGTGCGGATGCGGATGTTGAATTTTCGAAAGTGCGGATGCGGATGTTGAAATTTCGAAAGTGCGGATGCGGATATTAAATTTTCGAAGATGCGGATGCGGATGAGGATGTTAATTTTGATGAGGATGCTCCGCGGATGCAGATGCGGATGCCATCACTAATATATATATATTTCCTTTGTGGTTTCAAGGACCCAAAAAGTTTGTATGAAATTTAGCATGTTAGTAGAACTTTTAACGCTGAATCAAAAAATATAATTTTTTTATGAAAATAGAGGTAAATTGCAATACACATTGAATAACAATTTGGTAAATTTATTTAAGGAGGAAACAAAAAAAATATTTCTGAAGCTCAAAATTTACAACACATTTTTCTATTAAAGTTAAATTGGTTGGGTTACATTAGGGTTAGGTTTGTTTAGGCTACATTAAAGTTATGCTAGGGTGAGCTACATTAGGGTTAGGTTAGGTTATGTTAAATTACGTTAGGTTTGCTTTATACTTCACGTTCAGAAGTTTATTTTACTTTCATACATTTTACAGATTTTTGCTTCATCAATTCTTAATTCAAGTTTAAAAACAGTGCGGAAAAAATTGAATTTTTTTTGAAAGCATTCTAAAAGATATTGCTAGTTTTAAGTTTTATATATATATATATATATATATATATATATATATATATATATATATATATATATATATATATATATATATATATATATATATATATATATATATATATATATATATATATATATATATATATATAAAACATTTCGGTTTAAACTAGTTACATATTTAAAAAACTACTGAACGTACGTAAAAAGGATTATATTTTTAGAATCTTTGTCGAATTTTAGGTAAGAAACATTGGGAAATAAAAAATAAATTCTTATAATAATTTCATTTCGTAAGTAAAGTTTACTTTTTTCATAAGACTCGCAAGAATCGTACGCCTGGCAATGTCTCATTTTTTTACATAAATTTTTCAAAATTTGAATAGCTAAAATTTAGCTAATGACTGACAAAATTGTAAAAGATGTTAATATATATATATATATATATATATATATATATATATATATATATATATATATATATATATATATATATATATATTATATATATATATATATATATATATATATATATATATATATGGTGTAATACATCAGTGAGGCCTGTATACGGTGGCCATCTTCGGTAGTTCAGGTTACATAAAGTCGAATAAGGTTTGTTAGTTCATCGCTTATCGTACACAATCATGTTTTTTTTTTTAATTTATTTGCAAATATTTTACACTTTTCCTACCTGAAATTTGACAAGGATTCTAAAAATATAATCCTTTTTTACGTACGTTCAGTAGTTTTTTAAATATGTAACTAGTTTAAACCGAAGTCTGACCTATATAATATAACAATTTATGAACAGCAGTCTCACTTTAATGTATATAACTAATATAGCAGCGATGATAAAAAGAGACAACTGCATCAGACAAACTGCGCATATTATTACACACCAAGACTCGAAAGAGTCTGTAAAGCCTTAATTATTATTAACTTATAATATTGACCGCAAATTAAAAAGAAGTGTTATGTTTAAATCCTCCCCATTATTAAATGAATAACAAACATCTGCTTTACCTCTAAAACTACGAAAATTATTTAATTTCTGTTAAAATTAAAATCAATTAATAAAAAGCAAAACAAATCATGGCTAGGGTATGTTAATAAATTGCTTCAAACCACTGTATCTTATTAACCATTGAGAATTGAGAACTTTATTAGAATTTTTACTTCTAATAATTAATTAGTTCAATCACCAGTCAAATTATTTACTATTTCAGCTAAATTACGTTTAAAGTTTTTAAATGTTAATTATCTCCTTAGGAGAGACTTCTGTCGTGTTTAAATTATATCTACCATTGTTCTCACTGGATTTCTCTTTTTAAAAGTAGAACCTAAGGTTCTCTGTATATCTCTTTATTAAAAGAAGTCAAAAGTTTTTAATTACTGTATCTTTATTATGTAGAAACGAAATTTCTAATATTCATCTCTTTCTTAAAATAATTTTTTAAAAAACTTTTTATTTTATTTATCGCGAAGGCACAATAGTTTGCTTTAAAATGCAAATTTTTTTTTTGATGGGAAACTCTGATTCTACTTTTCCAGACTGTTCAGCTTTTCTTAAATGTAGAGAGTAATTTTTGCCTCGAGAGATATTCTTCAAAGATGAATCTGCATATTCTCGCTTGTTCGTCACTTCTAAGCTTTTCCAATTTTTGAGTCTACTTCAGTTTCGTTTCTGTGTTGTAGTTTCGGTCTCTAGAATCCAAATGTCTTCTCTCTCCCTAAATGCGGCTTATATTGGTTTGCTTTGATACTTCATGCGAAAAATTTTGCATGCTCAAATATTAGCATAAATCTCGCTAATGCTCCTAACTCTGAGAATTTGATTTTAACACATAATATAACATTTTTCCTTTTACATTTTGAGGTAAATTTTTATTTAAGAATTATATATATATATATATATATATATATATATATATATATATATATATATATATATATATATATATATATATATATATATATATATATATATATATATATATATATATATATGCAAACGTTTCCAATTCTCACTATTACGATATTGAAATAAATGGAATACTGTAAATGTCCCTTTTTTTAATGCCTTTTTTTAATATATTGGAAGATAAAAATTTAACAGTAGAAAAATCATTTCCATGCTATCCGCAAATGTAATTTTGAAGAAAAAAAGATAAAGAGATAAAAGAAGTATATTTTTAACGATCAAACAACGTAATTATCTTGTCAATGCAATTTTCAACTTAACTTAAATAACAGCATCTAAAAACAACTTTCAACATACCTCCATCGATCATTAACTAAGATTCTTAAGAGTTACGATTTAAGTATCTTTATTAATTAAGAAGATGTCTATTTTTCTATCTGAGCAAGTTTTTTAAGAAGTTAGACTGTTCTATGTTCTTTTTGTGAGTTCCTCATCCTACCTCAGTTTTGTTCTTTATGTATTATTGCCAGTCCTACAAAGGAAAACCCGTTTAAAAATTGAGGTGCCTGTGCCAACAAAGTTCTTGTTCATTATAAGTAATATAAGAATATTCGTCTTTTCGTCACAGGTCTTTCATTTTCATTTTAGTTGCCGAATTACGGTATCAGTTTCTCTATACTATAAAAATGTTATTGACCATTTCTCATTTGAGCTTACATTCTTTTTTCTTTTACGAAATTTCGAATATCTCTTCTTTCATACAATCTCATCTTTTCTCTTGCCAATTCTCTGACTCCATATTTAACCTTTTCAAATATTCAATCAAATATGCTCTTAAGTACATTTTTTTTTTAAAAATATTCATGTCTGATAAACTTATATTTTTGAAATGATCATCAATGTGTGTAAATGTGTTCATGTTTGTGTTTCTTTTTACTTAGTTGAGTGTAACGCTTACCAGTTTATGTTTAAATGTCTTCATCTGCTGCTGAGATGCCTGATCCTGCAAAGTAAATGAGTTTATGTGAATGTATGTTTTTCTTTGTTTGTGATTGAGAGAGAAAGTTACCGCTAAGGTTGTTGTGTTAATGAATGTATATCTAAATATTTACTTATTGAGTTTGTGTGCATCTATCTATGTGTATGTGTCTGCCTTTACTTGCTTTTATAGATTATCTCATGCTGATAAAGTATGGTACCTTAAAGGTATAGGAAATGAAATACTACTACTACTATTGCACGTATTACGATTAACATAATAATAATAATAATAATAATAATAATAATAATAATAATAATAATAATAATAATAATAAATCGTAATAAATATAAAAGTAATATTTAATGAAATATTTATATAGTGAAACAAAACAAAAACCGTTAATATGGAAATATCCCATGTGTGTGTGTGTGTATTTGAATGTATTTAATTAACAAAATATGGGGCTATGAACATAAGAGACTAGGCACCTTAAACCCAACTAAAGAGTCAAATATGGGTGTTTCTACATATGTTTAAAAGGTTTATTATTATTATTTATTATTATTATTATTATTATTATTATTATTATTAATTATTAATAATAATAATAATAATAATAATAATAATAATAATATATAATAATAATAATTATAATAAATAATAAAGAGTTGCAGTGCATGAGCACCTTTAGTCCATTATATATGTGTCTGTATGTGTGTGTGTTTGTATGTATGTTCTTAATAGCAAATGAAGTGGTGGGGGGGAGGGATACGGGTGGGACAGAGGTAGGGTGATGGGGACCCCTATGCCATATATATATATATATATATATATATATATATATATATATATATATATATATATATATATATATATATATATATATATATATATATATATATATATATATATATATATTATTTATTTATTTCCTTATTTTCGCAACATAATATACATTTTGAGTTATATTAATGTATATACCTATATACTAATAACTATTACTAAATTCATATTTTTTAGGGGGTGAGGTGAGGTGATGGTGGATATATATATATATATATATATATATATATATATATATATATATTTTTTTTTTTTTTTTTTTTTTTTTTTTTTTTTTTTTTTTTTTTTTTTTTTTTTTTTTTTTTTTTTTTTTTTATTATATATATATATATATATATATTTATATTTAAATTTATTTTATTTATTATTTATTTATTTTTATATATATATATAATATATATATATATATATATATTATATATATATATATATATATATTATATATATATATATATATATATATATATATATATATATATATATATATATATATATATATATATATATATATTATTTTGTTTGTGATTGAGAGAGATTAAAGAGGGTTTAAATTTCATCTACGAACAGTTTGTATCTGTTATTACCCACAGTTTGTATACTATATATATATATATATATATATATATATATATATATATATATATATATATATATATATATATATATATATATATATATATATATATATATATATATATATATATATATATATATATATATATATATATATATATATATATATTATATATATATATATATATATATATATATATATATTGAGAGAGAGAAGCAATATAAGTAAAAATTTCATCCCCACCACTCACGGGTTTTAAAAAGATGTTGACTAATTATGAAACTGAATCTTTGTTATAACCCTTGGTGCTGCTAGGGTACTATTTAAATAATAAAGGTTTTAAAATAAGATAACAATTAAAATAGTTGAAATATTGATGGTTTTTATAAACGCATGCAGTTAAACTAACCAATGGTAGGAAAGGTCCTCTTGTGAAATAAAATGCCTTCAAAGCGTGGGAATTAAGAAGTTAGTTCGGCATCAGAGAGAGCCTTGGTATGAACTCACGTCCTGTAAATTCCCATAGGCGAGTCAAACGAACATCTAATTAATAACCGATATTATTATAACAACTAATTAACATTGAAGATCTTAAAAGTGCGCAATCCTGTGCTATACCTTATATTTGTGTTTTATTAGATTATAATAACTATTTTGCTAGTAGCAATTGTTGCTTCTTCTTTATCATTTCATTTTGCATCTGCCTATCTTAATAAAGAATGCAAAGGATTAATAATTGTTTGGGTTTATTACCTAATATAATATATATATATATATATATATAATATATTTTTTTTTTTTTTTTTTTTTTTTACAAAACGCCACCACTCAGGGCAGAGCCCTTTTCAAGGAGGGGGCACACACACAAGGACAAAACTCACACAAACACACACACCTAACGCACAGCCCTCAGGTGGGCGCAGACGGAAGACTTGAAGAGTGGAAGATTAAATACAGTTGGAAAAATAGAAGATGGTAGAGAATTCCACAGAATAGAGGTGGCTGGAAAGAAGGAGGTACCACAACGGGCTAGCCTGGGATTTCCTACGTCCACACAAAATTGGTGCGAAAGCAGGGCACCCTTGTGCAACGAGGACGACGCAACGGTGGAGGAATGCGAGAGGCCAATTCCCTCGAGCACCTGCCATTGTAGTACCTATAGAAAAGAGATAGCGCGCCAACGTCACGTCGCAGGGACAGAGGGTCAAGAGAGTTTGAAAGTAGGGGACAGTTTATTAATCTCATAGCTTTTGACTCAACCCTATCCAGAAGAGAGGAGGAGCCAGAGCCCCCCCAAATGTGAGAACAGTACTCCATACAAGGGCGAATAAGACCCTTATATATCTGGAGTAACTGCTCAGAAGAAAAAACTCTCGCAACCTGAACAGAACTCCCAGCTTCTTAGAGGCCAGCTTTAGCAACCATTGTGATATGTGGTTTCCAAGACAGTTTGTTGTTTATGTTTAGACCAAGAATGTTAATGTTATTTACAGGTGAGACGGGAGAGCCATCGAAGAGGATAGGAAAGTTAGGAGGTGTTTTTGAGAGGGAGATGTAAAGAAGTTGAGTTTTTAAAGAGTTGAATTTCACAAGGTTGCTATGTCCCCACCGGGAAATTCCATCCAGATCGGCAAGAATAGAATCGGAAAGTTGAAGACGAGAAGCAAGTCTAGAAGCAAAAGAGGGAGCAGATTTGAAATGAGTAGAAGAATGCAGAGTTGAATCATCAGCATAAGAGTGAACAGAGTTAGAAGTGCAGTGGAGAAGATCGTTTAATGAAAAGTAAGAATAAGGTTGGAGATAAAACAGAACCCTGAGGAACACCACAGTTGACAGAAAAGGAGGAAGAGGTCGCTCCATCTACAACTGCCGAAATGGAACGATCTGAGAGAAAACTAGACAAGAGTAAGTAAAGAGAAGGAGGAAACCCAAAGGAAGGGAGCTTAGAGAGTAGTGACGCATGCCATACCCGGTCGAAAGCCTTGGATATGTCAAGCGCCACCACACAAGACTCCACGAAGTCCCTAAGGGCAGAAGACCATAGATCAGTAAGATAGGAAAGTATGTCACCAGTTGACCTCGAGCGACGAAAGCCATACTGGTGATCAGAGAGAAGAGAATGAGACTCCAAATGATCCAGGAAATGAGAGTTGAGAAGAGTTTCAAAAATTTTAGATAGAACACAAGTGAGAGCTATAGGTCGATAGTTAGAAGGGTCAGAAAGGCTACCTTTTTTCGGGATCGGCTGAACCAACGCACACTTCCAGCATAGAGGAAAAGTATTAGTATTAAGGCATAGAGAGTAGAGCTGAACGAGGACAGGGGCCAACTCGGAAGCACACTCCCTCAGAACACGAGGGGGAATGCCATCCGGGCCACTGGCCTTCCTGACGTTCATAGATTTCAGGATCCCATGCACCCGATCATGAGTAATTATAGGTAGAGGCATGGGACACCTGAGAGGAGAAGGAGTAGGAGGAGGGATGCCAGAATCGAGCAGGTGGAATTAGATGAAAAAAAGAGGCCGAAGAGATTAGCCTTTTCAGAAGGAGTATTAGCTACAGAACCATCA